>VUJU01000393.1:0-80675 GCA_009835225.1 Aphis craccivora
GTATTTATGTATAATTATCACGTTGTAGTTGTATCGAAGTATACAACAATTCGATTATATACCTACTATCAAACAAGAGCGTAACCGATGTATTTTATCCGTATCTATCTCTCGTGACCCGATCGCGAGCTCCGACTACTGTTTGGAATTTTTAGGGGCTTAGTGATCGTTGTTTTATCTCACTTTTTCTGTTTTCTTCTTGTTATTACGCTGATGAGTGCATACGATATCATTTACGTCTTATATAGTATATTATATTATTATACTGCCACCGGAGACCAAACACGTTTCCGATCAGTTGAAATGTAATAATTAACCACCGCCGACCATATAATCATAAAGTGTCGTCTTTATATAGTTAACATAATATTATACACCACATACATACCCCTTATCTTCACGTCAACGTCTGGACGACCGCCGACCAGCTATAGCAATTGAATAATATACGCAAGAAGGGAGCAAAACCCGAAATAATAATAATATCCAAACCGCGATTTCTATCAGAGACCGATTTATGCGAGACGTCGGTAGAATGTGGACTTGCTTATCGAAAATAATATCGTCTTTGTCGTATATGAATAGGCAATGAGCGGCAATGACTTGGTCCGACCCGATGGTCGTAGTAATTATTGTCTGTGTTTTTCGGCTGTCCCCGCACCCAACCTAAAGTCGATTTGACTAATTGTGGCTGTATATTATGCAAATCGAGACTGGGCCGCCGTCGACAGATATAATATATTATTATAAAACTTATACACTGTATATATATTATAATATGTTTATTATAAGTTATAACCATACCCGTCCTATCTGGCGGTTTTAATTAAACACAAACATATTTCGTCGCCGCTGCTGTCGAATTTTTCTATATATATTACATAGTGATACAGTAATTTTACTGTAAACACTATTTATATCGAAAAGTATTAATTAACTTTTTTTTTAAATATTTCTCATTCTTAATTAAAAGTCATTATCAAATAATGAAATATATTTTTCGGTATTCCTGTGACTAAAAAACTTAAAAGTTGTAACTACGTTAAAACCATATCTAAGGGATCTGGACCCCCCCCCCCCGGAAATTTCTTAAACAGTTTACAAATGTTTAAAATAACTATATATTATTAATAACTATACTTATTTGTGCTATTAACTGTTTTGTATTATAATATAATTTGCAAATATCGTTAAAGCGTCTATAATAAAAGATTGATATTGATCGATAACGATCACTATCGATGCTTTTCGACGCTTCGACGGTCGGCGATAATTAACAACAGTATTATACCTATTTGTGTAAATTAAAAATATTATTATAATAAAATACCGTCGTCCAATAGATTGTGACAAACACGTTTAAAAGATTAAATCTTTATTTGTCTTATTTTTATCCAAATGTCAAAACCTAAATGCAGTAAATATTCAATATACATTATACAGGTTTTGGACTCCTCCTCCCATCGAAAAATTCTGGATACGACTTTGAACGAAGTATCTACTTTTTAATATTCTCAGAAAAGTATTTGTTAGCTATTTTGAATAATAAGGAACATTAACACAAAAAAATTGAATAATATATCATTTTCTTTTCAAACATTTTATTTAGTAATGACTTAAGGGTTCGAATTATGTGAAAAAAATATTTCCAAAAACGCTATGATATATTTTACTTTAACGAGTATTCACTGTCAATAGATTGTAATCCGGTATATAATGTATTGTATGTGAGTATATTATATTATAACAAAACACTATACAGCGGCGAACACGTGTGTAAGTATCATAAACGCCATCCGATTTCTTCCACTTTCGGTTTTAAGCTATAAATAATGATATTGTTATATAATAAATAGCAATATTATTTATTATAACAGAAGGTCGTATTTGAACCATTTCAGGATTGTAATCCCTATAACGATTTATAAATCGGCCTTTGTCCGTCGTCCATGTGTGTAGTTGTAAAATATAATATAAAATAATAATATAACGTTTTGTCGTTATCGTTATGTAATGTGATTTTCTCGATATTTTCCTTTTTTTTTTTTTGCACACTGTCTTCTACATAATGCACTATACATAATATAAAATTGTGTTACGAGTGTGCGGCGTGCGCGCGCTCGAACGTGCGGCCGTCGCATCCGTTTGGCTTTAAGGGGTGACAAATATAAATAACAATGCGATGTACGCGCCGCAGTCGTCTTCGTGTGCGTGTGCAGCTCTGCGCAGTGTACATATAATAATAATATATATATATTATAATACAGAAGATATTGGCGTAACGTCGGCGTTTTATTATGTACGAAGACTAGACCCCTCGTGAAGTGTCCGGGACCGGGCGCGCACCCGCGCGAATTTTTTTCCACTCGAGCACGTTCCGCTTCCCTGCTCGTCCCGGAGCGATTTCGGGCCCCCGACCGCGCGTAAGTTATTATACGGTGCACACACACACACACATCGCGTTATGCACATGTCTTACAGCACAAATTGGTATGCGATGGATTGTCTCGGAGTATACCGCCTCCCCGTCCCGTCACCCATCACTCATCTCGTCGCTCCGTCTCGGCGTCTGCGTGCGATCTCGCGCCGCATACATAAAATATATACTGCTGTTCGATCGTTATAATATGTATCATATGTATACAATATTACTATTATATCATTATTATGCGTATTTTATTGTGCGGAAAAAACAACAAACAACGAAAACGTGTGTGGATTAATATTCGAAAATGCGCTCATCACACACCTGCAGACTCAGAAATATTGCTATTACACCTATAATATATACCTACCTACTGTATTGCGTATTAATTCACTTCCATTCTGTACTGTTTTTTGTTTATAGGTACTTCTAGAAGATTTTTACAATCTGTAAGATTAATTCGAGTAAATTATTTTTCTACTAGGGTGTATCATAGAACTGACAAAAAAAAAAAAAAAATGATGATAATTAAACGTACAACAAAATTGTGAAAATTATATAATTAATAAATAATTTAAGAAATATACCCATTTGAGGAAATTTGCAAAAATAATATTTTGAAAGAAGTTATAATGCTCCAAATTAATTTATGCAAAAAAATATTGATATTTTAAAAAATTCTAAAAAATAAACTAATTGATTTAGACAAATATTTTTACCATCAAAATTTTTCTTTTAATAAAATTTAAAAATTGGCTATTTTGAATTTTTCTAATAAAAATTTATATCGTACGTGTAGCGCAAGTGTCTTTTAATAATAAACAAAAAAATATTAATAAGAACAAAAGTTATTCTAAAAGTCAGTTCTATCTGTTACACTCGGTATAGGTACTTTACAAACACAACTACTACCTACATAGATAAATGTACATTTAATAGTATCAGTTTTATTACTATCTAGTAATATAATTTTTAAATGCGTATTTATATATAATATAATATATAACGACGCTCATGAATTGGTGTCTTAAATTTTCGTTGTATACTCTTATAATATGTTTAATACGCCGGCTGCGTCGGTTGCAATAATCGCGTATTGTATAATATAATTATTATTAAATTGTCATTGTTTAATATGTATTATATTATAATAATTGTATTAGTCCGTTCGATGTCGACTTCACTATAATATTATAACACCATCGCACGTTACATTAGGTATAATATTATATTTTGTACCTACACAGCAGACAGCGTATATTATACACCAGTCGCGTTTACGATTCGTTAAAAATACATTACGTCAATATTAGAGACGGACGCGTAGTGAATTTTCATCTCATTGTCGTCCACTTGTGCCGTATAAAATATAAATGACCCCCTCCAATCTATTATCACGTTCACGTGCCAAACGTTTGGCGTGCTGTATAAAGTTCTGAAATATTGTCCGCGGAAATATCACCGCAGCGTTGTGTTGAAAGAAAAAAATTCAATAAACCACAATTTTATACTATATTTTACACTATCTATGCCGTTTCGCTGCCGTATGTGTTGACTGTAGAACGATGATGATGATGACTACGGTGTGTGCCATCCATACAGATTAGGTCTTATATAAGTGTTAAGAAGGTCGTCGCGTCGGCACGTCCGCTTTGAGTGGACTTCAATAGTCCCGCCAATCATAGTTTTAGGACTCACTGTGATGAACTTATGGTACCTATACCAAAAACTGCATTTATTTTTGTTTTCGGTACCTATAATGAAATCAAACTTATCGTATTCAATATCAACTTAAATTTTTTAATTTTAATCTAGACAATTGTACAGTCATAAATACTAAAATCTTGTAGCCATTATTTTTATTTCAGTTCATTATTGGTATGTACTATGACACTATGTAGTATATAGCTGGTCGAACGTGAATATGGTTGGTATGATATGGCGTATTGGTGTTTTATAGTTTTTAATGCAGCTTTTGAATTTCGATTGGTGGAGGTTGGCTATAGGTACTAGTGACAAATACAAATAAAATAAATAAAAATATATATAGATCAACTGAACAATTAGCAATTTTTTATGTTTATAATATTATGGTGATATTCTATTTAAATACCTAATTGAGCTTTATGTGTAATTTTTTTTTCGCCAAAGCTTCAAAGTTGAATATCATTAAAAAAATTATATATACGTTTAAGCAAGTGATTATAAATGTAAATTTTGGTTTTGAAAATTTTCCTAGTATAGGTTTGTGGAAACAGTCATGAATTTTATTTTATTTTGATAAGTAGAAATTAGATATTGTGTTTAACCCACGTCTGCAGACTGTTGAAGGTTAGATGATAACTATTTTGCCGTATCAAATTTTAGTAAATATAATTTCGTTGTTTATGCACATATGCTATGTGTGATAGTACCTATAGTGGTATAGCAGAGAATAAAGTTTGTGTGAAGTGTTTATTATTATTATTGTTAACACGTCCGTCGTGAACTTTTTTTAATTTTAATTCCTTGATCGTTTTTAAATATTTATATACCTGGTACCGTTACATACTTGTCTAGTATTATTTGATCAATATATTATTTATAAATTATATACACAGCATATTATAATTTCAGTTAAGTATACCATTGGGGTAATTTATATTAAAATCGGCCAAAAGCTCAATAACGACGGAGGTATTATTAATGCCCTCTCCCAAGCGATTAGCGAAATCTGAGGAGGACGATTCGTCTACATCGGTATGATAAAGGACGAAATCGCGGCTATACAGTAACCGGCCTGATATTTTCATGATAATCATCAATTTCAATAATAATAATAATATATACATCAAAATATTCCCTCACGTCACCCGCATTACTTTCAATCCCGTGAAATATATAGGTATTCATCTTAACTGTGGCTGACACGCAAAATACCGGACATACGCTACACTATAATATTATAATATATTATATTGCTGCTCCAGCACATCATCGTAGTTTATGGCCGACTATAATAAAGTAGGCATATATTACATAATATTATACTATGCAGTGTCACCGCAGTATATTATGTGAATATACCAGTATAAACGACGAATTGTGGTTTATTTCTGTTTCTGTTATTTTTTTAACGACGATATTTCGTCATCCTCCCATACGAATAAATAATAATCGGTCCAACGTTTTTCGTGCATTCTCATCCGACGGTATACGTTAGATCTTTACGCTGCGCCGTTTACGATTCTAAAATCTTTATGTGCCCATAAAACCTTCGTCCTTCGTCCACACAGAGGTACTCGTCGCCTTTAAATTAAATATTAATATACCGATCGACATCGCTTGTAATACGATATAAATAAATACATAAACCTAACATTATTTTTAAGTTGTTATTCTTACAAGTCTCATTTGAACGGGGCGCTACCTATACTTATCATGTAATATTATAATATGTATTGTACATAAATACTGTTCTGCCCGTATTGTCGCCATATTTTTTCGAGACCAGTAATATTAATTTAATTGGCAGTTTCGTATATACGGTCGCTCCCGCGTGCGTTTTTCATTTTCAACGGTCTTTTACAATACTTGATACTTATATGCGTTCCGCAAGCCGCAGCAGCCTTGCCGTCTATTTTTTTTTTTTTTAAGACCGATCGTGCACACGCGGTTTTTAACGTGGAATTTTTTCGCGTTTACACGCACTGCACAATATGTACGCGTATTTTATTATATATATATATATATATAGGTACGACATATCCGTATATACGCTCGCACACGTGTACTGTAAATCGGTCTTGTAAAAATATTTCAAAACCGGTTGTACCGCGTTTTTCGACGTACAGACCACGAACTCAACTCGGACAACGTACACGCATATACGTTCGTATGTATTATATTATATTATAGACTCGTCGGTAGTTTCGTCTAGGCAAATTTTTTACTCTCAAGTTCCAACAAAACAATATTAGATTGTATTGTATGTGTGTCTGTGTGTGTAATTACATGTACGTATTAACGGTATGTTATTAGCTTGCAATATGTTCGCAGTGATTTCACGCGTGTTGTCGGGACGTTATAAACTTACCCATAATAGTACTACGACTAAATATTCACCAACTCGTGTTGTATGTAATAAACGTTCCATCTACGTACCTATATAACAATATTGTAGTAAAATACGGTCGGCGGCAGCAATTTGTTGTTACCTACATATTATTGAATAGGTAGGTGATTCACGTTCGTTGTTCGCCGTTTCTGGTCGACTTAAACGAAACAGTATTACAGCGGCTGGTGTAAAATATCGGCTCGACGGTTTAGAATAAATCGAATTACGATGCGTTTTTAGAGTGCCAGAACACGCGGGGAGGAAAAAACTATCCGTCCGAAATACTATACAATAGTATAATATAATAATAACGCGTATATTATTAAATTATATTTTAGAGTTGTGCGCGTATAACATTAAAATATCATATGTCGGTCGACTGCGTGCACCGACGTTTATATACGTGTATATAATATTGTTATACATACGATTAATGTACGTATACTACATAATGTATATATTGCGTCGCTCTTCCACTGGTGATACCATTACTACGGGAGGAGACCGCGAGGGATCGGCCGAAAAGGGTTAGGGCTGCGTCGCGCGGTGCGGTACTTATCGAATTATATGTCGATAAATTTTTTTAAACAGGGGTTCGACCGTGGCCCAGGACTGTGAAACACTTCAATAATACGATATATTGTGATGGGTTAGCGAATTTCGGCGTAACCCGTGTTACGTAAAATCGTTTTACTATTCTCATTTTATATAATATAATAATAAATTGTATAGGTACCAATACCGTGTATGCAGTATGTTGCATATTATCCTATACACGCGTATACACGGGGTTGGTTTATTGCAGGGGTGTAGAGGGGCGAGGGAGCTCGTGACGCATAATATAATACACTCACTAAAACGAGACGAAACATATATAATGTTTTCCTTTCGCCAGAGCATTTTAGAGAGTACTTGGAAAGTAAATATACAACTCTTTATAACTTACTCGCAATGCGTCCAAACGATTTACATATATATGCCAGTAACGGCGGTAAGTAGTTTAACGCGGAGTATTTTAACGATTAATTAATATTATCTAAAGGCAAACCCTGTTGCGAGAGTATAAAATACACCAAAATGTAATATCTATACGTGTTGGCCACCACTGGCTTATTGTGTACTATATATACCTACAATACCGTGGTGCACCGAGCACCCTGCAGTAACCATACATACATATAATAACTGCAGGCGGACAACGCACTGCCACCATTATATGAAGACCCTCTGTAGCACGTTAGTATAGTTTTAGGGGGCCCGATTTAAAGATAAACATCCGTGTCCTTGCCGCACGCATTAATGGTCTACAGGGGGGTGGATTGCATATTTCCGAGCGCTAAAACCGTATAGGAACGTCGGTCGGAAACCCGAAAATCATAGTCGCTCGGCTTTGTTGGCTCGCGCCTTGCAGCGATAATTTATGCGCATAAATTCGTATACATGGCCCGGTATGTTTTCAGGTAAAATTTGTTGTAGTACCGTCGAATTAACATACACTCCCGCCCGTTTGAGTGCGCATATTATATAGTACAATACAGTGCGTCGAATAGTCATGACGAGGGAATTATTTCCATTTGTCTCGCATAGTCCAGGAAATAATGTTATGAAAAAAAAATTAATACGCGCCTAATGATTTATACATATTTATATACCTTTTTCTGTGGCAGATGCTCCCACAGGGGTGTTCATATAACCGGTTGTATGCGTACTTACTGTATTATACACTATACTCTGTAAACTCAATGTATCGTACTGGCAGCTGGTGCGCGCGCGCGTTTCGTGAGGGTTGTCGACACTAATTTCGAATTATGGTAATGACGTCGGTCGGTGCACAATTGCATTCGTATACAAACTCGCGAACGCGCACGCACACTCACACACACGTCATAATCGTCATCGGCGACAGCGCATAAATTAATTAAGACTCGTCCTCACGTATAATGTACATATAATATGAAATACACTGCACATTTACGATTTTATAAGTTCCCCTCGCTGCTGGCACGCGCGCTCAAACTGCCGTTTCGGAATTTAATTTCAAAAGTATTTATATTTTATACGACCAGCGTTTTTTTCTTCTATTTTTTTTCTCCCGTAATTTTTACAAAGTAACGGCCGACTGAGTATTAAAGGAAATTAAAAACTTGCCGAACGGTTCGCCCGCACCTTGTCTATATATGTTGATACATAAATATATTATATAGTATATATATAGGTACTTGCACCCGCCGGTATAAATGACGCTGTCGCGAATAAAACGATTTTGTACCACTTCTCTCATTGTCCTAACCTTTCCATGATATTATATAAAACACTGTCCAACTTTCTTTTTGTATTTTATTTTATACATTAAAAAAAAGTTCTCCACTTTATTATTAGGTTTTTATTTTCCCCTTCCTTTTTTTCCTGCACCGCACAACACTAGTATAAAAATACATATATATATATGTGTATAAAAGAGTTGATAATTAATTTGTCATCTTTTATTCTTTCATTTTATATTTTATTTTTTATTATTATTAATTTTTTTTTTTGTTATTTAAACTGGTAAATACATTTACTAAGTTAAAGTTCCATTAATTAGTTTTGCAATATTACATCAAACGGTAGATGTGAAAGCGATGAAAGACTTATATATATATAGGCAGTTCTACTTTCAAACTTTAAACAGTGCGCTATTGTACTGTATTACGTGTGTGTGTGCGTTCGTACCTATATAGGTGTACCTATTATACGGGTTTGTGTTCACAATACTTTTGTATTACTCAGAACACAAAGCGTTGACAATAAGTTTTGCTAAATAATTATTTACGTAAACGTGTAAATGGGATAAGATGAATCCCTCGCGCGTCATTGCACACAACATATACGATTATGTCTCACACACTTTTTTTTATTAAGCACCTGCACTGATTGATTGTACGTGTTTCGAACGACTACATTATTTTAATCAATTTTTTTCTTTTTTTTTTTGTTACAGGTAAGTTTGGACAAGGAACATTAACTATATATCTTTTACATAAGCTGCCATCCAATTGTTTAAACGAAAATCACAGACGGGAACGACCGCAATCGTGTGCTTCTGCGCTATATAGTGTGTATATACTGTACACTGTGTACACATGTGTAAATAATAATATATATATATGAACACATTTATCGCGTAAAACGGTGTTAAAACTGACCCGGAGCGAGACGGGAAGCATTAACACCGATTTATTTAGGGTACACCATGAGAATATCGTTCACGAGTTATTATTGACACAATAATATAATAGCATCCGACCGAACAGTCCGACTGATACAAAGGTAAAGTTTAAGCCATTTTTTAGTCGTTTGATTTTAGTCGACCGAATATGCGTGTGTCGTTAGCGCGTGGTCTGTGTGTATGTGTGTGTGCGTGTGTTTGTGTATGTCAGTGTGTGTGTACTTATGTACTTGTGTCCAAATATTATTACAATAATAATAAATAATAATACGCATACACCATCGCATCATATTGTTGTTGTACAAACAAACACGCCATCGAGATAAAGACCACACACGTGAAATTTGCTAAAACCCACTGGCAAGTCCCAAGAAAATAATAATATTGTATAACATTTCTGTGTGTATAATATATATATTATGAATGTGTGTATACGACGACAACGTAAATTATGTACACGGTAATAATTATTTGTTGTGCGTGAGAAATGATTTTGTTTACACATTTTTCTATTATTATTATTTTATTTTTTTTAATTGCGTTCAGTTTTGTTTCAATTTTCGCACGGCCCGACAAAAACGAGTCGTATATCTTGCGAGTAAATTACGCGGAAAATGAACTGGTCGATATGCACACAATATTATTATTACTATGATTTTTCTGGCGGCGCGTTCTGCTGGTGGGGGCCCGATTTTTTTCGTTAAACAAATCGACCGAATACTGTATGCCAGCTTCATATTAATATTTATAATATTAATAATGTATAAAACTAAACGCATTAGTTATTTCAACGCCATAACGCGAAAAAAAATGAATATGTATGTACCGAGAAACAATCGAATCGCAATTAATTAACAAATCAGAAATCGATTATGAACGTTCGAGTTTAACCAAAAACCCTTGACGGATATAGTTTTTCACAACTTCCATTATTCATTTTTTTTTTTTTTTTTATCATAAAGGGCTCTAGAGTAAATCGTATACCGTTATATATATTATAATTCAATGTCATAAATCTGTTTTCCCCGAATTTGGATTAAATGTCGTAACGGTGGATTATTATAAATCGTTACAGTGTGCGTATTTTTTTTTTCATTATTTTTAGTTTTATGCTGATAAAAATAGCCCAAGCCATTAGTGGCAAAATTGAAATTGTCCGTGATATATTATGGTGTAATATATAGTACATCTGTTGATTTCTATCGATTGTCCGGTAATAGAACTATAGACGAGACGCAAAAAAAATGTCGTGTATAATATTTATAATATGTATAGTTTATTAAGGCTGTAGATACGCACTCGGCGCGGCTGCCATGTGCACCGGCCGCAGGTTGGTGCTCGGAAGAAATTCCGTTGTTCATATTATAACGTACCTATATATACACATGCATGGTGTTACAGAAATAACTGACAGATGTAATTACTATCATGTAATAACTTTTATTCTAATCAATGTTTTGAATTTTTTTTAAGCTTAATACGTATCATGATTATTGTTAATTATATATATTATACATAAAAAAAACAATTTAAATATTGATAAAAGTATTAATATAAAGTCATAGTTAATTGTGTTTGTCAGTTAAATTCTGTTACACCCTATTTATAACAGTGGAGGTTATAAGAGGGGGGCGTATGTGGTTCGCCCCCCCCCCCCTTGGGCTCTTCTTTGATCATATTTTACGTTAGTACTTATATACTATTTATAATAATGCTCTGGGGATTTCTCATTTTCGCCCTCCCCTTGAATATCATGTATAACCGCCACTGATTTATAATAATTAGTATGTTCGTGTGCGCGACGTATGTGTATGCATGTAGTAGGTATGTATAAATTATATTTTGTACCTACCTACAACTTACAGTCGTTGCGCACTTGAAAAACTCTCGTTTCCCTCGTAATATAGAAGACGACGACTACATAATATGTATAATGTATATATTATATTATCGTTGTTTAGGTGTAATATAATAGTTAATTACCGCCGTGCGGAGTTCGGTTCGGCGGTAAACGCACTTGAGATTTCTCAGAACAGCCATACGAGTAGGAACTAGGTGCAATCAAAGTAGTAGTTCTCGTCCTCGCCGTCGTTTTGTGATAAATCCGCGACCGTGCAAATAAGTTACTGCAGGAGATGCTGCCGTAATAATATTATTATCTCATCTAACCAGTGCCAGTGGCGGTCGGTTTCTGTTATATTGTGACTTATTATATTGCACATTGCACACACTCGCTTTACGCTTAGGTACTTGCGCGGTGCATGATGTATACGTACACCACACAATAACGATATAATATTATGAATATATTTTGTTCACGCGCTATACCGAAGAGTCGACCGGTAATATTATTATGCTTGTATTGCAGCGGAAAACTATACGCGTAACTGCACAATTACCGCGGCGACGATAATCTAAGGCGTATACGGTACTTTTTTCGATTCTGGCACAAAATATTATGTAAGTCACGTTAAACACGCCGATTATTCTAAAATTATTTTAAAATAAGCCTATAAATAAACCTGAATTCGCAGTTATTAGTTACACCACGGTAACCTATAAGAACTGAAGTCGGGTGACGCGTGTGATTTGTTATTTGATTTGTTATTTTTTTAAAACGATTACGTCATTATCTTAAAAAATGCGATGGACGACAAGTATATCACAATATTTACAATAATCGTAATAATCGTGCAATACGCATAAAATGCAGGTGGTACGCCGCTGTACTCTCGAACACCGTCGCCGCCGCCAAGTATTTTATTCGCGACGAAATTCCGGTAAGACCCCGTGGGTGGGCCCGATCGGAATAATTTCGCAGGAATCGGTTGGCTTTGATTTCACCGAGTGGCGCCGTCGCGGTGTACCTACAACACATCTCATGTACATATTATTATTATATTGCGAGCATGACTACGGTGGCGGGTCAGCAGCTTTCACGTGTGTGTTGTGTCGGCGGTGCGCTTAGTGTTTTTTTTATTTTCGTCGCCCGCGTTCCCGCACGTACGGATACGTTATAGTCGCATTACTATGTATAAACTATAAAGGTACATACCTATATTATTCTCGTCGTTTAATAATAATAATAAATTAATCGTTCGGCTAGGAAAATCCATTAGAACGATCGCTCCCGTATACGGTCGCATATTATATTAAATTACATAACATAATGTGTGTGTGCCTGTGTCCTCGCTCACCTATACGTACGCTACCTTATATTATTATCAATCTGATACCGGGCTAATTAGCAAAATAAAAAAACTGTCTATAATATCTTTGATAAATTAAACTATCAAAAGGGTTCGCGACGCACGAATTAGGTTCTTAGGTCGCCTTCGTCGTCATAATAATAACGTTTGTACGTATATATAATTCATACCTAGGTACTGGTTTTCTTCTGACCTTCTGTAGCTCGCCAGGCGCGCTGGTCTATCGTTGACTGATCGTTACATCGTCCATCCATCCGTCGTTAATTCCGATACATACATCGCTATAACCGCCGTCTCACCGATATCGGTCTTTCTATCGTATTGTAAGTATGTATATACGCGCATAATAAAAATATATAAATATAGGTACTGTATACGACGCGTACACCCGGCGTGCGCGGATATGAAGAATAGAAAAACAATAACGGCATCACGCACGACGTTGCGTTATTTCGGACTTGACCCGAAATAAAAAAATTACAATGATTACGGTGATAATACCGCGGCGGCAGCTGCAGCGGTGACTCCCGACAGTCGAGTACTTATATTATTTCAATTGATATATCCCGTGCGCGGCCGATACCGATCGCAACGCGCGCTAGGAAAATAATTATTATCTCTGTATAACATTATGCATTAATATATATAGGTATGTATCTGGCAAGTCAGGTTATACTCGGCTGCTCTTCTCCTGGTTTCTTCGCCATTATAACCGGAACGCGTTATGTTATTATATTATTATAGTGTATCGGAGGTGGTCGGGTACCGTTTTCGGCCGGTAATGAAATATCGATTTGACCTCATATAATAATAATAGAATAATTCGACATCACGAAGGAGAAGGGCGAATAATTTTTTAACGATATAATAGTAATGGCCGATCGATATCATCGCGTAGTCGTGTGTAAAGGAGATTGAAAAGTTGACAAAGCACGAATTCCGAATGTAAAATATAGTGACTTCGAGAGAATTCGTTTTAAATCACTGGAATCACCGACCGGAAAGAAAATTTAGACTGTAACATTGATACGACTCAGTGGTCAACGTGTACATTTAACAAAATACATCCTTCAAAATTGTTTTGAACAATTTATCGTATAGATTTCCAAAGTTCAAATAATATGTGCATTTTAAATCCCGTAAGAATAATATTGTAGGCGTATCGCCAAAATCACATCGATCTGATGAGTGATAACTTCCTGCAGCGTCGGTTGTAAAAACTAAGATACAGCTTTTAAACCGTGTGACAAAATATTATTCCGTTCGTGTTTCGTATATTTTATGAACTTTTTAGTTTCATGTTTCGTTTATAATATTTTACGTTCGTCGATAATACGTCGTGGAAACACTGTACAGTAAACGATATCGTTAAAAAGGGTAGTATTTAATATAGAATAAATTGGATAAAAGGTATTGCAAGGCGCTCGTTGTTCATATCAACACTATCGATGATGGCGCTGTAATGATAAGAATCGTTTTTTATATAGGAGATATTCTACTAAAGAAGTCGATCTATTCACAAGGCATCCTTTATTAACAGTTTTTCTGTCTCGTTCTATCGCTCACACAAGTCCACTCTCCCTCCACTGTCTATTAATAAATACATTCACTAAAACAAATTATGTTTTTCCTGTAAAACGTTGAGCCACGGAAAGGGTATATAACATTTTTAAACGTGAATTTTCATTAATCGTGTAATGTATAAATATATAATGGTAACCTAAAGCTTCGAATCCAGTCGGTCTATTTGTCACGTCCGGTTATTCGCCACTACAGCAGAAATTGTTATTATTATATACTTACTGTATCATGTCGTAGTGCGGTATTAACCGGAAAAAATAGCACCATGACGGTCAACGGGTTTCCGCGCGCGAGTGTTTACCTGGTCCGGCCGGACGTGTTCGCGATAAGAGAGTATACAGTCCCAACATGGCCAACATCCCGTATATTATATATTATATATATGCTTATTTTTTTCCGCTGATAACATAATATTGTATCTGAAATGTACCATGCACCTATATCGTTTCCTCTCGGACCGCAGCGGTGGCGGTGACGACGGTCGATTCACTTCTCCGATCGCGTATATAATAATAATAATATAGCATAATGTATAGATTAGAAACACTAGACGGAAGTATAGTTGTAGCAGCAGAAGCAGTAGTAGTACGCCCACGTAGCGAATAGAAGACATTTTATCTACTCTGAGATCTCCCTGTGCAGGATTTGGCCGCGATCCAATCTGACGGTGCAGCAGCGGTTTATATACGCGATCGGTGCGCCTGTGCGAATCTAATATAGGCGTGATCGAATATTGTGCGGATTTTATAAGATAAAAATACGAAACTGTAGATCAACGGGTTTTCAAAATGTTCTACCAAATCACGCCAGTAAATTGGTTATAATGCGATGAATGCGTCTCTCGCGAGTAAAAAAAATATTGTATTCTAAATGACCAAAACGATAATATAATACCTAGGTGCCTAAAATTGTATTATATATTTGCGGTATATCGTAAATTCATGTAGGTACCGTGATGTGACTAAATAAAGCTTTTGAGCCGTAAGAGAAATTAGGAGAGGGGTAGTCGCTAATCACGTGGTAATAGTTGGTTACAGTGAGTATAGATGATGTTTTTATTTCCTTTTTATAAATTTATGAAAAATTCTTATCCGCCAGGCATCTGCGGTAAATTCTCGAGGACATCGCGCTTATATATAATATACAACGTATACCTATATAAATATAGTGTGTACGTGTGTAAGAGACTCCTTCGGTGTATATCTGAACATGTTTCTGGTTGCTGGCGTGGGTAACTGATTTTTTTTTTGCGCGTGCTTTCTCATACGAATAGTCTGTCACGCGCACTATACTCACAACACAAGCATATAATATAATACAATACGGGACATGGGTATATACCGCTGTATGTGTGGCGCGAATGAATAATGGATACTCTTTTTTCCGTCTCTTCGGCAGCGATGGCGATGGACGTCCGGTCGCTGATATATATGCCTACTCATATATAATGTTCATAATACGCAAACATTAATTGTTGTCTGAAAGACAGCATCACCTATCTCAAATTTTGGTCAATTCGTATTTAATTTATATGCTATATAATATGCTCACTATATGCATCACTGTAAATTACACAAAGATTTTTATTGATCTCCTATAAAGTTGCGAAAACAGAAAAGATTTACTATAGGTTAAGCTTAATTAAAAAAAACGATATATTATTATATAATTTATTAAATATCATAACACATATGAACGTTGCTGGATGAGATGTAAGCAATGCTTAAAACTATTTTCATTATGACAGGGGTGCACCTGTCAATTCAAGTTTATCAGTTATCACAGTCTCTATATTTTCTCTTGCATGCCCCGTTTTAATTCACTCGTCTTATAATAACATCGAACATTTGAACCGCGAAAAAGAACACTATTAGTGTATACAATATAGTTAGTAATAATAATAATAATATAATAATAATAATAATACAATTATATATTATATTATAATTTTAGGGTTATTTTACATATTGTATACATTGTATATAAACGTATAATATTTCAAATCGTCATACGGATAATAAGCTTTCTTCTTTTGTGCGTCATCAGCACAAAGTGAATTTTATAATGGTATAACCTTCGACTAAAAATTTCGTTTTTTTCTTTCTTTTGTGTGTATCAGCGTCTTATCAAAAGTCTTTGAACTTTTCTACTCGAAGCGAAAAAACTGAGTAATTCGAGTGATGTAATAATTCCGAAAGGGGGACGTCACAATATACTTGTATATGAAAAAAGAACGCGTTTCACAAACGCTGGCGCGTCGAGCTTTGTAATTTGTTTTCCTCTTTTTTCGCTTTTCCAAAGAAATCGTGCGAACGAGTTGAGAAATCTGATTCGTCGTTATGTGTCATACACGGTACGTACTGTGTATACACATAGAAACATAATATATTACACGACATAATAGTATATATTATAATGTGTCCCAAGAAAATCGATTCATCGCGCAGCCTTTCAAATTATATTATATACAAATATACAAATATAATACGTAGCTGTGGCGTGTATAAGTGTATTATTATACCTATATCAGTTTGTGTATTATAGCACTATATAGGTAATAATTATTACATAAACTACGCAGTAGGCTCGTCGTGAATGCATACAAAAGCACATTCGTGTGTTCATATAATTTGATTACCTCTATATAGTGCCTACATTATTATTATATAATATAAATAATATATTATATTTACATAGGTAAATACCTACCTAAATAGTCTTGTATAGGTGGTAGTGGTAGCCATTTTTTTCTATCGTTTATTTATTATATTTTGTACATAATAATATTATAATATTATGGGTATGCCGCCGCCGACGCTGTGTGTCAATGTGTAATCATTTGCGATTGCAAAATCCGATGAAATCGATTAACAGCGCTGATAACTACGGGCCAAGCGAGAAACGGCCGCGGAATACACGTTAATGCGATTAACATTACCGATAGTGTCGTGAAATATACGCGCGCCGGCGATTAACAATGAGCACCTACGGGTGACGCTCGGGCACACGCACTCGCGCTCGGTCACATTAAGGTATATTATGGTATTATAGGTATACCTATACTACTATTGTAGGATATATAAGATTGCGGGGGAGACGCGTGGGTCTCGGCTGGCAACGGACGGGAAGTGAAGTGAAAAATACGTGCGGTGGAAAATATATATTAGAATATTATAGGACGTGCTTAATATAATATATATTTATATGATATTGTTTATGCAATATGCATAATATAGAAGAACCTGCACTGCGGCTGACCCTCAGCTGCTCATGCTGCTGCTGTTGTTGGTCGTTAACCATACTGATATAATATATATAAAACACAAACGGCATATAAGGTCTAAGGCCTGAGTGTCTGTCGTCGGGTTGACGTCGTTGCTAAACAAATTCACGTCTCGCTATTGCAGCGTTTGTTTGTTATCAGTAGAATGTTATCAGCTGCTGTGGTCGGCCTAGAGAAGTCCAACTATAATAATAGTCCACTGTATCATTATTATACGCGTATACCTCGTTGACGCACCGTCCGATTGACGACCTGCTTATTATTATTATTATTAGATCGACGATTGCGCGGAAAACACTGCAACCATGTTTTATTCGATTTACTCTTGCCGTAATCGCCGCGCCTACAAATCACATCAAATCTGCAATATAATAAACATTGTTATTTTGCGGTTATAGACGCGACCTGTTGACAACGAAGGTTTAATCACGCGTCTGTGCGTATATTATTATGACGTACGTCTGACTAGTCACAGCGTATAGTATATTTTTGAACTTCTCGAAAAGAGTTCGATTCAAAATCCGTGACACCGCCGCGCAGTTTGCTTTTGTGGTCCATTCTTGGAAAATTTTAATATTTCGGAGAATTTAATCGAAATTAAACACACAAAGTATAATATTATAAGCGTTATCGACTCGAACAGTATAATAATATTATGACAGCTCGTCTCAGCATATACTGCCAATCGCACTCTTTTTTTCGTTATATACGCATTTATTTTCAAAACGCTCAGACGACGTTGTATTATATTATAATATAATATATTTTTTATTATGGACGCGGCAGTTGCTGCCGCGTTTGTAAAATCCTCACGATCGCGGACTGTTCGTAAATTATATTATGTATATATTATTAGGTATATTATACATTATACATATTACACGCGATTGTCTTTTAAATATTTATAAATCCATTACAATTTTCTGTGATTAAATCGCAACATTCGCAACTAACATCGTTTCCGCTATGACAGCAGCACCGACGCACCGTATACAATTTATTTTGAAATAGCTTGCGCGCGCGTAGTTCGATCGTTACTTGAGAACTTATATTTTACATTTATACGATACTTGAAGTTGTTTCCATGATGTATTGTATTGCGGTAAAGTGGTTAAGTAACCGTAATAGTCTTACAGTTGGCCCAGTCTGGTAATATCATCATAGTAATATATAATAGATATAATATAATATATAGTAAGCATGTAGTTATAAATAATAATAATAATTTTTATTATTATATCTTTTTATAGTTATCAATAAAACCAGAAGATTAGTTGTTAATTGATTAATTATAACGAGTTTTTACTTTTTACATCATGTTATAAATTTGTAGATTATTTCGTCACTTTTCATTATAATCGTGTTCTGTACATACTTAAAATTATTATATGTTTAGGATATATGTACCTAAATATATATATAATATATAAATATATATATTCATATCACGCATTATTAGTAGTTGTAATTGTTGATTTTCATTATTGGTACATTTGAAGTTAAAATTATATTTAGATAATAATACTACTGTATCCGAACAAATATTATAGTCAGTAAATTAACTAAACATGAATCGTTCCAATACTATATTATTTAACTGTTATTGATCTTCAACCGAATGTTTAAGTTGATAAGTAAGATATTATATACTAAGCATGTATTGGATCTTTGATGTTATACGTAGGTAAGGAAGGAAGTTATTAGTTATTTATTATTGTGATAGAATGTATTAACAACGCTGTGTGCCTTAATAATCACTAAACAAATTTTATTCTGAGGTAAAAGTACCATGTTAACATTTACTATACCTAATTATTATATTATCAATTAACTTTAAATTTTTGTAACGTCTTAAATCTTAATACATATTTAATACTTAAAAATTACATATCGATACATCTTCCATTGTTTTATTATCATATATATTACTGCATACATTTTTTTAATTTTTAATAGTTCAGCTTTAAGTTATTTTTACTATTTTATATCCACATAGGTAATACATTAAAGTAGATATTATAAATAATTAAATATCTATACTTATTCGTATGTGAATTTGAAGTGCACTCTGTATATAGGGTGTACATCCATATTCCCAAAGTTTATTTATAATTATTCTATATTCAAATATAACATAAAGCGCAAAAAATAAATATTCTTTTTCATATATTATTTGTTTGATTTTGTATTACCTATTAATTTTATTTGATAAAAAAAAATCACAATTTGATTTATTTTTTGTTTATAATTTAATAACCATACATTGTATTATATATTTAAAATAATTTAGATAACTGATTGAAATATGCCATTTTTTGGCATAATGATTAATATATAACTGATTTTCTTTTGAAATTTTCACCGAGTTATATTCCCGGATATTGTCCAACCCTATAGACTAACAACTCCGGGAGGTGGCGCCCACATACCTATATGCAAATAATACTAACATCGATCAAATTGCCAGGTTATTATTGTCGTTCTTCAAACGTGATCAGCTGCCTCCGTATGAATATACATTTATATATGGATGATAGGTTAAGTAATAAGTATAGGTCGAAGGATAAGAATAAAGTTTTAAAAATATCATATTATACGACCTCCGGGAACATGACGGCGTTGCGTCTCCTGCTCGTTATAGGATTTTCAGGAAACGATTGCGGGCTTTTTTCAATGTGACGTAGGTATATACGATAAATTATCGCTGCATGAGATTGGTGGTTGAAAAGTGGAGACTACTTTCTGTGATCCGTACGACGCGTGCAGAAGTTAAATGCAATATATTATCATAATATAAATGGACGGGGACGACACATATTGCCTGTGGGCTATTTGAAGATACTACACGATCGGGACCGCTGCCGACCGTCCGGGGTGATTTTTGTGATATTGTTATGCGCTTGCGCTCATCTACCGATGAAGCATCCCTTTTCAATCGAACCACCCCATAGCTGGGCACACGTGTTTGGCCGAGGGAAATTTTCGCCGCTGCACAGTTCTATCGTCCGTCTCTCGCGCCGCATTACCATATTATACCGATATAATACCGTTTACATACTACTGTTCAAGTATAAATTCAGATGTACAGTGTACACTAATATTTATTTATAAAATATACATATACTTTAACTACAGGTTGGTGGCTCTCGAAAATCACCGTAGATCCGGAAAGTTTTGGTCATTCTATGATATCGTTATTTTTATACCGATATCGGATATACTCACTACGCATTCGAGTAAAATACAAGCCACGCATCACAATAAATGCGCTCAGTCTATACATAGAGTTTGTAGCTTCAAGTTCCGACTCGTCAGAAAGTTTATAGTCTTTATACGAAGTACATTTTATACTTTAATATGTATTCTACATACATGTGTAGCTAATTGATGGACGTGACATAAAATTATTGTTATTTAGACATCCGACATAATTGTTAACATTCGAGAGCCCACTTAATATTATATACCTAATAAAATTACTGCAAAGCAATAATGATGTAGCAACCTTGGAATAAAACCATTATTAATGAGATTGTGTTGCAAGTGGATTTTTATGGATTTTCCGAGTATCAAAACATTCAAAACATTCGAATCTATACAATAATAATACTTAATATAATTATATACGCTCGTTTTTTGTGATCGAATACAATTTATTTCGCCGAATTAATCGTTTTTACGAATCGTAACTTCAAAATGAATGTGTTTTCGAAATGAAAGGCAAAAATCGTAGTACTTATAATTTGTTCACATGCACACAAATGTAATTTTTTTCTCCCCGCTACATGTGCATTTTAGACCCGCATGTGTGTACGACCATCGGCAGCGGCCGTATTATTGAGTTCCGTCGACTCGAAACGATTACATAAAAAAAATAAATTTATATTACATATGTATGTATATAGTTAACAACAATGGCCAGTCCCCGCACTAGCGCGTGTGCTTTATAGTGTCTTTTTCTTACGCATATTTATTTTCAATTCGAAAACTGGAACTATAAAAATGATTTCCTACTACCCCGTCCCGTACTCTTTTTGTCCATAATCTCTCGTTCGAGATTACGTTTTAAGTTTTATTTTTTATTGCTTCCATTACACACGACGTTATCATTGGAAACTGGACGTCCCGCGCGAGTCGTTAAACGTGTCGTCGTCTCGTTGGCGAGTTTTTCGTTTTGTCCTCTTTTTTTGTTTATTTTTTATGATTGCCGGAAGTTTTCTCGTGGCCAGAGGACACTGCATCGCTCAACTCACACAATAGCTACACAAGAGTATATATTATAATGATTGTGATCTCGACTTTCACACACATCTTCGTGTACTATATATATATATATATTTATTTATACAATATGACGCGTATGTTTTGTTCATACATTCGGGACTTGAAAATACAAGCGTATAAAGAGAAATATAGAAATATAAATATTTCTATGTTGATTTGTCTAAGTTGGGAAGACGGTGTAGCCGTCTATATAATAACCATCAATAAATTCAATATCGACTGATATTCGTCATTCCGTGGTGAACACGTGCGCGCGTGCGTGATGGTGCTGATGAAACTAATAAATTATAGTAATATTATTATTATATGATATACATATAGTTGTACGTTCATTATGCAATTGTAGGTAGTCAAATCTCGTCACATGAGATGATTATTCACGGCCTTAATAAGGTTTTTTTAATATTTTATATAATTCTAAAATAAATATGGAAAATTCAAAATACAATATAATTTAAAGTAGATTTGATAATAAGCTAACAGGATTCCAAAAGCGCATGCAGCATTGCAGCCGTCTGATTTTTGTTTACATTTTATTTTAAAATAGTAAAATGTTAATTTTGAATTAATTAATTTTGTGACAATAATAATAATAATAATAATAATAGTATTAATATATACGACATTCAAGCGTTTCTCTTGATAACCATATCCCAACAACCTGTCGTAACTGTATCGTCTTCGAAATAAAACCGTATCGCCGCGCCACCGATACAATATAATGCGTAATTGAATCGAATCGCGTTTTACCAATAAAATCCGTAAATTCTGGTAGTGAGGTCACGCAAAATGTAATTACAACAATAATACCGCTACAAGAACAATATTCCTTAAGTGCTTTCAGACAAGACTTTTTCCGCGAACACGCAGACCGTGCGTATATTAATTACAAATACACGCTCTACGACTGCGACTTCTCTTTCGATACCTATATTCACGTCTTGTCCCGCATCGCTATACAGACTTCCGGAAAGGCTGCGCGAACACCCTATCATGTCCAATCCACATCTTCGTCTACACGGTGCACCAAGGTATATGAAAAAGATATTTGTACGTATATATAATAAAATATATGTACATAGGTACTATATGTTAAACGGAGGTAGGCACGTCTAATCCCACGGGTTGTTGTTTGCTGCGGTGGTATACATGATTTATCTTTAGGTTCGGTGTGTGTATTCATTCACATAGATACACACACACACACATATATATGTATAATATATGAAATGCAACCGCCGCCGACTTTTACCGATCCCGAAAACCGATAACGTACAAACAGATACAGACACAAACGCGTACATAGGTTAGGTTAAGCTATACACATAGTATGTATGTGTGTGTGTATGAGGGAGAGAGAAAGAGAGAAAGAGAGTGAGAGAATGACCGTTTCTGTGGCCCCCGAAGGCTCATTACGTGTAAACGGCCAGACGGGCTCGGGGTAATCGTATATCATGTGTATAATATTATTATAACACGCGTATAATATACGTATATAAACTACTACCGCGTGGTATATTATAATATTATATTATGTTTAATATTATACGCCGCGCCAGACGGGACGACGAGTGGTGCGGTGGCAGGACATTATATATCCTTAATTTTCGGGGTGCACGCATTCCGGCGGCCGCGGGTCAATTAAAACCAAAATTCTTTTTGTGACGTTTCTCACGGCACGCAACTTAACATACTGGGTCACTAATTAAATATTAATGACACGACAAGTGTATACCTACTTTATTTTTTCACGTATATTGAACACGACCGTGGAATAAATTACTATTTTGATTTTTGAGACACGGCGTCGACTGTAATATTCCTCGGCTAAACATTGACGCGCGTTTAATTTTCAGACGGGTGTATAGACCTAGTATAGACATAATGGAGGAGCTGCAGAAATGTATACTACATATACCTACTAGGGTACACCTGACCGCAAACGGATTTATTATTCGTAAATCATGTCAATTTACAGTTTACGATCTAGACTTTTCTCATACCGAGCACCCACATATCCGAAGTTACGGGATCGTGCGGCAAATTAGAATGTCACGGCGCGGATGACGGACGATTAACCACGTATAAGGGCAAATATATTATGATAATTATATAATACTATCCACTACCTGAGACCAAAAAGATAAACAAAAACGGGTTGGTCCGTGCCCATTACGTGAACCAATCGAATATATTATAATGTTCTAAAATCGAACAAGCATAATGACTTTAAAATAGATGGCGAATAAGGGGGTGGTGCGTGATGTGCATGCATAAAATGGTACTTACATTTTGTGCGTGCGTGGAAGCGAAAAACCTTTCTCGCGACCGTCACACACGCATAAACAACCCAACTTTCTCGCAAACTCTCGCACCCACACACGCGACCCAACCTAACCAATCGATTTGATCATATTATTATATTATGTATTTAATGTAATTATATAGGTTCGATTGATTTATGTGTATATAATATTATGAGTTTTCTTTAAATTTCAAATTTATTGACCATCACAATTGTTGCAGTGCGTAAAATAAAAGTACCGTCGTTGAAGTATCAACCGTATGGATGTGAATCAATATAGGAGTTTATAAATAATACTCATAATGATGATGACGATAACGGAGTCCAACGAGAGCGTTATTTAAGCTTTTGGTAAGGGGGCAAAATACCAAATTTGCTGATTTGCAAAAAATAAAGATTATGTATATTGTATATTGTTAGTTGTTGATATAATTGTCTACACAACGTACTTCGGTCTAAACATTCTAGCCCTTCACGATTTTGTTTCGTGACATACGATATTTACTCATTTTTAACCACCAAAAACCAAAAAAAACAAACTGATATGTGAATATGTTATGCCTACTATAAAACACTAAAGTATTATTTAGAGTCTTGAGTCTAAATTTTAGATTATATATTTATACTATACAACTACTATATTGTCTCTAGATTCCTATTCCCACCTTCAATAGTTGCCACCGGATTACAGAAGTAGATAATATTCCGTTGTATTCCTATCAGATCAAATATAATATTCCATATGTACAAAAATGGGGTATAAATTATAATATAATATAATTATGACAGGGAAGGTGTATCCATATAAATATGTATATAACAATATATTTTACCGCAGTTCGCGACCGTTGCGTAGTGTTTCTACAATAACATGCGTGTGAAATAAACTTTTTTCATGTGGAGGTGGGGACAGTGTGAGTGAGTTGCATTCTGTACACCACCAATGGATTGCGCAGAAAAAAAAGAGTTAAACGTTATAGCGGTTCTACGACGAATGGCAAAAAAAAAATTAGAAATAGATAGAACGAAATAATAGTAATAATAATATAAACGCACGAGATCCGATTTGGCTGCAGACACTGTCGATATATAGGTATTATTGTTGCCGCACAGCACGGTATAATATATTATGGGTGCTCCGCGAAACGGCGGAGGAGATATATGAGCTCGCTCAGAGATTTGCGCGGCAATCCGTCTTGTAACGACAGCGGAAAATAAAAAGAAGAAAATGAAATATAAAAAAAAGCAAACGGGGTGCACGACACCGCTGCAGACACCACTCCTGAGTCCTGAGCCATTATAGTGTTAGCGAGTGCTGCGTGCGCGCACCGGCGGCACCGTGCGTATAATAATGATATATTGTTTCGTACGTATATTGCATGCGCATATACATATATAGGTGTGATATAATACATTATTATAATATTGTGTTTATTGAGCAATACGCCTACGTGTGTTTTTGCTGTGGGGACGAACGGAGAGCGAGGGCGAGAGAAAATAACAAAATTGTGCGTGACTTTCGACGATAATCTCATCAGAGAAAATCTCGCGGAAACCCACCGCCACCGCAGCCGCCGCGCTTACGTCGCATTTTGTGTGTAAAGTGTAGGCACCTATATAATATTTATTGTATATTAGTTGTTATAGTATACACAAAGCGATTATTCGATTTCTATATTGTATATTAAAAAATATCTTAGAATAATATTTTGCTTTGAAATAAAACATTTACGCGGTCATAGGTAAAAACGAATAAAAACCTCAGGAAATTATATTTTAAAACAATGTCAAGTAATATTTTTTCTCTCAAAAACGCGTGTACAGAATGAACTTCCCAAAGCGTTAATACCTACCTTTTGAGGAAATTATTGTTTACCTTGAAGAGAATCATTCTATTTTTATCTAGCGCACGTGTACATCACATTGGTCGTAGTCGTTGTTATTATTATTGTTCGCGGAATGGCAATAAACCCAAGTCGACTGACATCGTTTTTGCTCGCTACCGTCGAAGACGTTTTCCCAAATACCTTCCCACATACAAGCCATAGTGATCAGTGGCATCATGTCACGGTTTTAAAATTGTTTTTTAAGTAAACCATAATGGTATTGTTCGTAAAGGGTACCTACTATATAATAATATGTTATTAATTTTTTTTTTTTTGGAATTGCCAGTCACGGGATTTCGGTTATCCCGCGGTTCGACATAGTTGTCTTATGATATAGCCTAATATATATATTCTATAAATTATTATTCTCTACATAACATAATTTATTGTTTGTTATGCTAAATAAACCAAGTTACAGGTAGGTACTTATAGTAATAGCAGGTATGTGCTGTGCGGCCTCACTCACCTATTTATGATTTTTCTACGTACGTTTTTACGTTATTATATACGATAAATTGCGCGTCATTCGATATTCGCTTTCGTTGTTGTCGCTTTCGAGATATAATTATGCATAATATATTTATAGCATAGGTATAAATGCATGAAGTCGCGTGGGTGTACAATTAAAACGTCGTCGTCCACGTCGCACTTATACCGGCAATAATAATACAACATACCGCCATATCATGTACGCAGTGTACGCAATCGATATCTCCGCCGATACGCATATTATACTATATACATTATATAATATATAGGTATAATTTATTGTTTGCATAAACGCGTTCTGCAACAGTATTATTTTCATGGTTTAAAGGTTTTTACGCAATCACGAACGCACTTAAAAGTCGTCGTATCTCTCTATATTAATTATACTACACACTGTGCCAGCCGTATTTTTTCAATCGCGGGCGAACTGTCTGCGCCCGATGCGATTTGTCTCGCGCAATATTATAATATTATACTGATAACATCTAATCGTTAAAAACGAACGAGGCTTTGCCACCGCCGCCGCCGTTGCTGCTGCGTGTGATGCCCGTTCGATAATTCGCGGATGTCCCCCATAGCGTACAATACAATAATATATATATGTCCTGCAGACAAATCGGGTTACGATCCGAGTGTGCGTGTCGCGGTATAATACATATATATATACGCACGTCTTATATACGGGAAAAAATTCAATTTCAGACTCGATTTGATTTTTTTTTATTATTATTTTTATCAACGAACGGAGTCGCAAGAGGGAGAGTGTGCTATACAACATTATGACTTTATACATTTATACACATGTGTGTATATACTTTCAATGGCATTATGAGGAGAGAGTGCATGCAGTTCAACGACTGCTGCAGCACTGGCAGGTTAGGTTGCTTTTCCAAAAAAGTGATAGGAAAAAGCAAATTCGATTGTTATCGTAATATTCAGGTTAGTGTGATTTATGCTTGCGAGTTCGTCGTCAGAATTTGAACGTTGTTATATTATATTACACACAATATGATCATAATACATATTGTATGCGATTAGATTATGTGAAATAGTTCAAAAACTAGTTTATTGTCTCCGCTATGACGCTACGGGTCCTACAAAATGTCCACCCTCGCATGATAGTCTCGTGCACCTTTTCGTTATCGCAAAGTATATTCATTGATAAGTTGTGCTCAAGCTGGGTCAAAGGAAACGTCGCTTTTATGTCTTTTCGTGCCGCATCCACCTCGCGGTCTAGTAGTTGGCTGGTCATGTTTGTAGAGCGGTCCAGCGCAACGGATGTATTGCGGATATATAAATGACAGTTACCTCAAGGATACGTACAGGCATATTTATTACATGATGCTATTATATTGGCTATGCATATTGTCTACGCAGACCACTGCGTGTGTGTCTAAAAGTCGCGTCTGATGAATTTTGATATGCCTAGCAAAAGTTTAATAATTGCATAATATATGGCTCTTTCAGTGAAAACTCTGCAGCAGTGTTTTAATTGAAAATGTTGCGCGTATTTGTTGCTGCAGCGATCATGAGCTGTGTACATAACATATACGTTGTATGCGTATCTATGTGCATGTGTATGTATGTGTTCAAAAACGCATCAAGCCTTGGAAGTTACTATAAACTAAACATTGTGTGCTGTGAACGGGTACGGGACTTGGGTCGGAAAATATATAGGAAAGCTAGGGTGAGTGACAATGCGTGTGTGATCAATCCCTGGTTTAATATGACGGTGTTATCGTCATGTTACGCCGCGCCTACGGCAGAGGACAATCGAAAAAAAATGTATGAGGACATCGATCAATCACTTTGGTTAAAAAAAAAAATGCCGTAGGTATATCACGAAAAAACAGAGACACCGTTTGCGTGACGTTTAATCATTAATTTGCGATTCAGTTGCGAAAACCAAATGAAAAAACCGCCCTGCGCGATGACGTGATGACGATCATTATAATAGTACCAACTGTACCTACCTATGTGAACGGACTTTCTACCTAAAAATACGATACGGTCGTTTAATATTATGTAATTTTATTAATAATACTGATTCGTAAAGTTTCGAAAATAACTATAAATTTGAAAATTTCAAATTTATCATCGCGTTTAAGAATTGTTTTATGAAACAATACGACAACGAAAACTGCACAGGCAGTGAATATGTCTTGACATACAAGTCGTTTTTTCGGATATCATCGGCTCACAATTTTCAATGAATTTCTCGCTAGTACTATGCAACTTACTGCATACGTGTATAATAAAAATAATAATATGCACATTAGCCGCACACGGTCGTCATGTCGTTCGGTTTTCCTTTCAATTTTTTTTTTTTTATAATTTTCTGTCCTCCCGTTTCCCACAGCGACGGTTGCTTTCTATGCGCACGTATAATTAAACTGTCATTTTTATTCCGAAACGGAGGTGTGTTTCACGTCGTCTTGTCATTCAAACGGCGTGACGTGTCTATATAGGTTTACGGTGGACAGAATATTACATTGAAATAACGTTGTCGGTGGTGGTCGTAAAAATAAGAATATTATTTTCCGGAATGAAATCGTCTGTACACATGTGTTTGTCTTAAGATAATAATAATGCCGTCACACACACACGCAAACACATACATGTCGACGTTTATCGATAGTTTGGCCGTTTCCGAGAGCCTTTCACAAATAAAAATTCTGATGTGCAAACAACTCGTCGCTATTGAGGAAAAGATCGCAGGGCACGCGACAGCCGCCGGGCTACTGAAATTGTTTGATACGCGAAAATAAAAATATATACCAAAAGAAATAATAAAGACCGCTACTGCGAGCAGGTATAAAACGATACACAGATCGGCCGCATAAACATTTTTAATTAAAAATTTAATATAAATACTTGCATTACCTATGTTTTTCGAGTGCGTATTTGTGTTTGTTTTTCGTCTGGCTAGACGAATGCAATTATAATTATAGTGTATATTATTTATACATTATTATCGTCATAATACTTATCATGAATAATTTATTACGTTTTAATATTCGAATTATTCGCTCTTATTGCGTGTATTTTATATAAAATATTTATAATTTCAAACAACGCGCATAGGTATAAACCGTAATGCATTTTATAATAATAATATGTTTATTGTGTTTTATGATACATATTTCTGTTTAACAAATTCCGTAAATAATATTACCATGGAAATTAGCATTGGAATTACGGCGGGTTGTTGAAAATAATAATACAAAAAACACCAATGAAATTCCTTTTTACGTATTAAAAGATTGTTTAAATACATTTANACACACACACACACACACATAAATTTATATATTTATATACCTGGCTTAATATGTATATGATGTAGTCTATTCAAAATTCCTCTGCTCGGAAACGCGTACCACTCATAATAATAATAGTATAATAGCGTGTAATGTTATAACTAGAATGGTCGGTGTGCGCCGGCGACAACAAAAAAGTGATTAAAAATATGTTCGAGTTCTTCACTCGGACGTTTTCATTAAATCCCGCGTCACATCGCCGCCGTCTTTGTCCGTGTCCTTGTATATAATATTATCTGTTGCGGCAATAAGGCGTGTGGTGTGCATATGTGTGTGTGTGTGTGTGTGTGTGTGTGCAGAGAGAAGCACGCCGAAATCTTGACGTTCGTCGACCAGCCGTAATGGTAGAAAGCGATAGGGAAAGAAAAAATTTAACTCCGCGGGATTTTTCCGTTATTAAATTAACGAGTGAAGTTAACAAGACGTGATAGATCGTTATATGTTAAACGTTGAAAAAAATGTACACACACACACACACACACAATACACTCGTAATATAATATATAATACATATAAACTAACGAGTTGAAAGCTTATGATGATTTTTTTTCTCATCTTTTATGGTAACTCGTTAATGTCTTTGGATTTATTCCAGTTGTAATTTTTTACGGCGACCACGACGAATCGCGTAAACACACACACCGATGATGGTCGTATCGTACACGCATATAATAGCGTTACATTCGAATAACACGTGTATTATATATATATCGTTGTCGCGTGCTTGCGCGCTCGTGTATAAAATTCGTGTTTAGAGAAAATTGCACAGGTCCGTATCGTTAAAATTTATAATCCGTTCGCCCGAAACGTCACGAGTCCATCGTCCGCTGAGAATAAATTGTTTGTGTGCATACCTACACACAGCAACTACTTTAATAATGTAATTTAATATTATATTTTAAATAATATGTGTGTATGCGTATATACTTATTATATGTTCTAATCGAAAATTGCAAATATCAACCGTTATTAATAACTATAATATAATGTATATTATATACTATAATATACTAGCTGCATAATCAAGCACAGCGTTGTCCGTGACAAATTAAATACGTAAATGTAAACTGCACAGATTTTTTAACACACTTATCTTGGTCGTTTTGGCTATTATAAAATATTTAGGTTGGAAATAATATCTAATCAAAATAATAACTTATTTAACATCTTTTCTTTTCTCGTCCTTATTTCATTAATGTGTTTATTGTGCTTATTGTGGTCATGTGTATAGGTATAATTGTAGCGTTATCGCAATACCTACGATATTGTAGTAGTGAGAGATGTGACACGTTACAACGAGACGCTGCATGCTCCAACAGAACTCGTTGTAGAAATCGATTGCCGACGACGGTTTGCGTGGTGAAAAATGCTCGTACGAAATTTGACACTCGTTTCGTCTTCGGCGGACGCTTCTATATTATATACGTTATATTATGTCGTGCACCGTACTACCACCGTATATAGACAGTGTTTATACGCGTTGGAATGTGACTGGGACAGGGGTGGTCAATGGCGTGGGCGGTGGTTGATTGATGTTCGGGTCCGGCGGTGATCGATCGACGACAACGACGACTGTATATAAATAGGTGTGTATATATATATGCGCATTACGATGAGCCGCGAGAGCGCGCGAGGAAATTGTTTACAGTGAAATGGGGATGGCGAGTAGGAGGAGAAGGACGTGGCATTTAAAAGAAATTCTCGTCGTCGTTGGAGGTGGCTATCTGGGTATATACGAGTGTGATGCACCCTTAAATTAGTCGGGTGTATATAATATCTCCGCCACCGCTGTCCTAGGGTGTTATTTATGTATGCATAAAACGAACCAGCATCCTTTTTTATCCCCCGGCGTTTGTTAATTAATTTATCCCTTCTCCAAGCGGAGAGAAATGAAAATTAAACCAACCGCCCGAAAGCCGTACCGTCCGTGCTCCCTGCTGGAGTCATTGAGGCGGTCGGCGTTGACAAATCCGGTCATGTTAAACGCGCGTTTCGCACTTGTACTGCAGCTGTGCCTTTCATATGCGGCTATTATAAACAATAATATATTAAAGGTAGAGGTAATTCGTTTTATATGGTATTATAATTTATAACGTACATAGAGACTACGTCCGCGTAGAATTTATATATGTACAGTGACTTCCGGCGAACGCGCTATAAGCGACCGAGAAAAGCGCACTCGTGATGACTTTTGAGTTTCATATAATACTCGAGTATTACGTATAGAGGTACCCCCACGTCGTAACGTATTTTATATAGGTGCAGTCTATAATTTGTGCATAATGATGTACCCATCATACGATTTGTTGGCGTTTTGGGTATTGTGTTTTATGCATAAATGCGTGGTCAAACAATAACAAAATTCAGTTGTTTTTTTCGCGTACACGTTTTTTTTTTTTTTATTACATTTCACATTTGACAGGTAAATATTGTTAACGTCTAATATCGTTACCGACGTGACGGTTTTTTTCATTTTATTATATTACCGAGGGGATACTTCAAGGCCGCCACACTGCCTTTTCCATCGTACATACATTGATGTCGTGTCCTTGTTTTCAGTTTTGACCCGAAACGCTGACAAAAATTATACTAGAAAATGTAAAAAAAATCAATTCGAGCGTTACCGCGCGCGCGCCCCTCGCTGCATGTGTGTGTGGTGAATGAGCGAGTGAGCGCGTTCGCGTGTAAAAGTGCGTTGTCAAGACGCACTTTGTCTGTGTGTATATAAAATATGTATACATATTATATGGGGAAAAGCAAATTCTTACATTATATATAAAAAGCGTTGGCAACCCAAAAAATAACACGTTCACTCGCCGAATTTATTTATTCTGTTTCTTAAGCTTGTCTCGGACAACACGTTCAGCATTAATATAATGTCGTCCTCGCAGATGTGCGAAATGATTAAAATCACAATATTACCGTATATTGCCTATTTAATATACACCTACGCCAGGTACTTTCATGCGTACACGCCATGTAGGTATACGCATGTATATATGTAGATATATTCATCGTGAATCGAATTTTCCGGTTTCCCTCCGCAATATATTTAAACTCATATCGGACAAGACTATATAATATATAACTGTCGAGCAGCGGATGATAGCGGCGCTCGGCGTGGCGAAGGTATCGTAAAATAATAATTATTATTATTATCATTATTCATTATTATTGCGGCATGTTAAGATATTGGAAACTACTATAGGTGCTTACACGTGTAAACATGCAGTCAAGGGGGAAAAAACGCCGAAAAAGAAGTAAATATTCTACCTACTCGCAGCACTTCGGCTATAAACAACGGCGGTAAACTGTTTGGATAAACGAAAAAAAATAAAAGTCACTCGTGTCATACCGGTCGAATTCTTCTCTTTACATACGCATACGTTAGTATATTATTACTATGTTTAAATTCCGATATTATATGCGACGGACCATTATGATGCCGTTGCCGCGATAACGCGACAGTCGCGCGCGGTACACACGCGTAGTATTCATACGCATATTATATTATAGTATAATATAAAAATATATCATCGTCGTGTAAAAATAAAAAGTATAATTTATTTTCCGCGCGTCGCGCCGCCTTGGAGATTTCAATAGTAGTTCGTTAAACATGCAAAACGGCATTCCCACAAATACGTATACGGTTATATACCTATTATAGTAAGTTTCATTATATGATATATATTACTTGGAAAAATTAACCGTTTTCTTCTTTATTTTTTTCCTGCTGCGCTACATACCTCTCTGTTGCCCAACGACGTCACTCGGGGTCGCTTCGTCCTTTGTTGTGCATATTACAATAATTTTAAGTTACTATACTAATGTATAATATCATAGTTGCTAATGCCACTGCCGCAGTAAGTTCCATGTCGCATGCCTGCAGAAGCACTTGTATACTTATTTTATTGTCATGTTTTGTATTGTCGCGTTTTGCGCCGAGCGATGGCATAAAAATTCAGTTTGTTTTTTTTTTTTGAATCCCAGCTCTTTTGTGGATCAATTACAACTGCTATTGCAGTGGTCGTCGACAAATGACAACATATTATATAATTGTTTTATATATTATAGTTAGTGCGCGCACAAAAGCGACGGACGCCGCTCAACATGTACCACGCAAACACACATAAACATTTGAATATAATTATACACAGTACTATAATGTAACAATAAGAGCAGTTATGTGTTCCGCCGGAAATGCTGCCGTGTATAATATTATAATAATAATGATGCGCACAACACATCGCGTACCCTACCTGCGTATTAATTATATTATGAGCGCTGACGATGAAATCGATTACCATAGATAATACGCATCAGCTGACCGTAATATTTCGTTGACGTACGCGAGATCTAGTTATGGATTTAGTGGATATGAAGGAGTGGGGAAGCGATGAAAAACTTTCTTGAACACTTTTTTTATGGTATGCATGAGTTTGCTCGTCTGACCGTATTTTTGCCATGTACGTGGTACTATGACATCGCCAGTTTATCTGCTTTCCGCGATGTCGTCAACTACTATACTACTATAGAATATTGTCTCACGTTTTCACTTCTTCTTCCTCCTCAAACCAAGTGCTGTAGTACACAACACGAACAATAACAATGACGTACCTATTATATTATATAGTTGTATAGGGCACTTATATTTGGTTCGGCCAACAACAAATGTCGAAAACGCTTTCGTACCTATATGAATATATACTGAAATGACTGCAGACGCCACCGAAACTACTTTAGATACACACACACACGGCGCGCGTATTATAATCTCGTATATAGGCGTTAGAAGTCGTAGTTGTGTGTTTTTTCCTTATTTTCATACTATTCGTATACTCCGGTCGGTTTGGACATTATGTATAGGTATGTATATATTATATTATACACACATAATATGGGTAGGTACAATTATAATATTCAAACTGCCGCCACCGCTACCACCACCGCCCACAACGAAATGAGAAACAGGATTTGTATAATAAAGTATATACATGAATAATTGGACAATTACAACAACAATGGATGAGGCCCGTTTTATTATGTATAAATATATATTTTATGTACTGTCCTGTCATAAATTCAAAGAATCCACTTTAATTTGTATATGAACGCTTTTAAAATATATGTCTAAAAAATGTTAAAAAGGGAAAATCGAAAATTTGCATACGGGCCGTTTGTGTGTATACAAAACAGTGCTTCGCTCTGCGCGGTCGCGCGTTCGTGCACTCACTCATACACGCACACAAACGCACACTCGCATGCGCGATTATAATATAAAATTCTTCAATTAAACGCCAGTGGAAAAAAAACCGTGTGTACATTATGATTTGGCTACAAAAGAATTTACGAACGAATTTATAGATGATTATAAATGAAATGCAAAATCGGTGCAGTGTAATGTTTTTGTATTTGTGCGCCAAAATAAATTACTTAAACAAAATTATGAAAAATACAATTTTAGGTGCATATATTGCTATCATATAATATCCTAACATAATTACTAGGATACGATCACTTATATATTAAACGCGCAACAACGATCTTAGGAAATCGTTGGTACATATTATCTAAAATATTTAGATAGGACTGAGAGAGATATCCATGATTATTCGAGGTGGATAAAAGAAAACAATCGATTTGGCAAATTATTCGAGTACTTTTATAGAGAGCTGATCCTCACATCACCACGCGGTTTTCTATGCGATATCATCCAATGATGGTTATCATTTTCGTATTGATATACGTGATGATATGCGATAGTGTTGTCCCAGCGATCTGACCTAACCTGCAGTGATACTATCGTCGTAACGTACAGTTTAGGGCTATATATTATTATATATACACACTGGGTGTGTGTTCGTGTTATTAAGTTTATATTACAATATATTATGGATGGGCGTACTTATATTCAACATAATGAGTGATGACATATCCACATAGGAAGACGCCTATTAAGTTGATTTTAACTACGACAAGTGTCATTACTAATTTTATGGGTGGTTAGATAGGTAATCCAACGGTTAAATAATATAGTATAATATATCGCTATTATATTTTATATCCACATTAAAGTGGCGTGGAGAGGACGGAATGGTAAATATCGATATTGGATGATTTGTAATTTGTGTTTCTGATTACTTCGGCCCTTCATCGCAATGATATCGATTGGTAAAAAGGAAAATTGGAACTGTTGTATAATATGAGCGATGAGTACGCTAATCGGGTTTAGGAAGAACTAATGTACCAGTCTACGTTATATTCTGCAATAGTCTACATATAGAATCGACCGCCACCTTAATATTATAATTGAGACCAGTGTTTTCGTTCTGACGTACCTATCATAACATCACGATAATATATTCTTATAAAATACTTTTTTCGTCCTTTGGAAGATATCAGTCGTTGGGGGTGTAACAGAAAAATTTACCGTTTTCGTCAACCGCAAATAGCTTATTGTATAGATTTTAAGGTTGTGCAATGTCTTGTAATTGAAACGAAGAAAAAAAACTTCGATATAGATTTCACACTCTTTTTTTACATATGCATGCACCGTACACACCTGAATAAAATATTATGTCACGCGGACGTATTACATGAAAAAGAAAAAAATCGTTTTGCGTGTTCGCGATGTCGCCTTATCTCTCTATTGTACACACACCGACACACGCACTGCAGGCCGGCACACATACATCGATTCGCTCGTGAAAGTCGCGTAAAATTGGCAGAAAAATAAATAATGAAAAACGTGTCGACCGGGTGCGAGCGTTTCAAAATCGTGCGGAAAAAAATTTGACCGTCGCGATGTCGTCGATTTTTTAACGCGTCGAACACGATAATAAATATTTACCTATGTATAGTGTATGTGCTGCACAACTCGTCGCGTCTCGCGAAATTCTGTTTTTTTTTCCTGCAATAACGACGTTTTATATAATATTAAATTATGCGTTTCGCACACACGTGCCCTTCGTTTACACGTGACTTCGCGAACACTTATTTGAACACGCGTGCGTTAAAAAATTACTTTTTGTATGAAAATGTGTGCGATACGTAAATTCGTCGGTGCATTTTTGGATTGTGGGGGGAAGTAAAGGGTGGAATTCTGCTCCGTGCGACGATACAGCTGTCGCGTGGTTCAGTAACCACTATCTCTCATCGTTTCTCTCTTTTACACTCATACTCTGGATTTTTTTGATTTCTGTCTTCACGTATTGGAATTAGACAACGAAAGTTTTTGATCGACCAGAATAAGTAAATATTTAAAATATTTTTGCAATTTTCACAACTCTAGAAAACTTATGAACGATTAGTTCAAACTATATTATTCAAGAATTGTGTTGGATAATATCAGAATGTTTTTACAATTTCTTTGACGTTCAATAAAAAAAATATTTATAGTTTTCTTAAAGCGCTGTTCAGTTTACACTAAGGACCAATACATCCTCTAAAACTTTAAAAATGTTGATCATGGTTGGTTGAGAATAATATTTGTTGGATCTTAGTTTTAGAAATTGTTGGATAGGTCCTGTAACTATATTGTATATCTATATAAAGTGTGTTCTATATATGTGGTGACTATCTAATATGTTCTTAAACTTGTCTGAAATTCGATTTTCTGTACTTAACATTACTCTTCGGAGTTCGGATGCTGTCTTCGAGAATCCACCGCTCGCAGACGCGACTACACCAAGTAAATGGGTTGAGAATTTTCAGTGAAACCACCGGACAAAATATCGCTATCTCATTTGGCGGAAATTGATGGAGCCTACCCCTTCTTTACTACTGTACTACTCTCCATTTGTGGAATAATCGATTTATATACATTATTATATGATTATACGCTCAACCGACGTTTTCGTTGGCTTTAATTTGACATCGATCGTTTTGTATACATTCCGAACTATAAACGCTTTGGCAAGGATAATCTCGGGTGAACACATACGTCTATCGTCCGATCGCTGTCGCCATATTATTATACCGCGGGTTTACTTGAATGACAAATCTATCAGCCTATATGTATTTATAAATAAATATATTATACATAGGCTGTATATATAAATGTTTTCGTTTCTTTCTCAAATTCAATCGGGAGCGTATTATATACAACTATAGGAAATTATATTTTAGGTTAACTGGTAAGCTGCACAGATCATTTTCCAAGAAAAGCTTTGGTAATATTTTTCTTTAAATAATTTGAAGACACAACAAAAGAATATTTTGGAATTAAATTTACATTTCATACTGTTTTAAATGACGTCATTATACGTTTCTTATTTCAAATTTTGATTACCGACACAAAAATATTTTTATGATAATTTCAAGATTATTATTACTACTATACCTACTATTATAAAAAAAATATTGGCGGTTATAAACAAATTATTGAGTGTGAATTAAGCGAATGAATGGGGTGTATATAGACTGTAATTATTATTGTATCCATTGTACCTCATTACCGTCATTATAATAATACTGTGAATTATTACTGCACTCATGGTTTTGCAGTATCGTGTTGATGTTAACCTGTCGTTTATGTACGTATATGTATAAGAACGCGTAATATAATGTTTCATTCGTATTTTTTCAAATAAATTCGCAAACATTTAAACGAATCAATTATTATTATTTGTTTGCCGTGCAAACAAAAAAAAAACAAACAGTTTACGTAGGTACCTATATGCTATATTATATATATATTATACAATATACATACATGTGTAATGCGTATATCCCGCGAAAGCAGAAAGGCGCGACGTAACGTTAATGATTTAACGTTTAAATGATTTTATTTTGGATTTTTTTTTTTTTTTATTAGGTTTGAGTTTAAATAATATTGATAATTTACATAAATCGTCAAAAGGATGTTAATCATAATATTGAAATGGGAAATTTTATTTTTCACGTGTACCGTGTTAAAGATTAATTAAATTCGTCCGTCAGCTATAACAGAGCGTACACATATTTCTAGAGACAATAATAATATATAATAAAGTATTATTATTATTATATATGTATAATATTCGTTGAGCGCGAATCCTTTGTTTTTTTAACATGCTCCCGCGATTGTCGACTACAAAAACAAAAAAAATGCGTTTGGAGTGGTGTCGACCGCGTTCGACGTGGCTGTCGTCACACACTCACACACGCACAATAAGGTATTCAACGCCCTTGCAAAGCTGGAAAAAATGAAAAAAAATACTTAACAATATCACGACAATACCTCATGACATCATCCTACAAACGCTCGTGGCGCGAGGCGATGTGTGTAATGTATATATTATATATTCTATATTATAATATTAAATAACTGCTTGTGCGGCTAGCTCTACATGCAAATGTGTGGACTCAACTGCAGTTTCGTCGTCGTGTTCGGTGACAATCCGAATACTATTATTATTATTGTTTCCCTCTTCAAACAATAATATTTCAACACCACACTATAGTATGTATAATACGCATATAATAATAATATTATATTATACCTATCTGTTCATAAACACAGGTCGGTCTGACGAACATAATATAATAAATATAATATAGGTACCACCGTTTACTCGGTTATAGGTATAGGTTGGGTTTCGTCTACCGTGCTGCATCCGTGCGTGTGGGGTAATATTTTATTAAAATTATACCTAATACCATACCGGATCTATTTGCGTACATCACACGCGCAATATACGCAATCACGACACATATATTAGTATATTACAATGGTATAATATAACGTAAGTACGTTGGGTTCGGGGTAGGGAAAACGAATGGTATGTATACGAAAACACCGCAAACGAGACACGCGCGTGTGACGTGTTAAGTATAATATTTTGTAGTGCGTCCCATGGCCGGCCGCCGCGTTCCAAGGGTTTCAGATGGTTCGCGAGTTACGCAATACGCCTGCAATACTAATATAATAATATTGTTAAGGCGGGTTCACAACTACCCGTGTCGTGTAAAATCCTTTTTTCTGATTGGTTTACCAAAATGTGATAATAAAATATGTTCGTATCGACCAACACGATACCGCGATTACCTCGAAGTTGAATTAATTCAACTTTTGATCGTGCTGGTCGCAATGTTCACGACTTGGTAGTTTAAACCCGCCTAACAATTCGATAACCGTGGCACCACCATGATACTACGGTAGAATTTATGGTTATTAAGTTGGTATCGTCCTGATTCGGGACGTCCTCGAAGAACGAATTTAATTCACAATTTCACACGACACGACACGGGCAGTTGTGAGCCCACCTTTAGTCTGTGACGAGTACACTATAATACTATTATTTTATATCGCCAAATATCTATGTATGTATATTGTATGTCATGTTTCCATAATAACAATTATAATACACTATGCGAATGTATTTAATTTCGGCGTCGTCCGTGGACCATATTATATCGGTTTAATATTGTGATACAGTCTCGAGGGAAGAGGAAAAATGAAATTACCTACTATATGTATATTGTATAGTGTATACATATAATATACCTATTATACCCTGCAGTGTGTAGTTTATACTATGCTACTACAGAGTCGGTATATTATCATATTATGCGACCGGTATAATAATATAATCGTACGCGGACAACGAGAGTAGTTGTTGTCGTTGTTACTGTCAATGCGTTAAATTTCGCGTTGCTATTATTATTGTTATTTTTATTGACCCACGGTCGGACGCTGACCAAATATTGTTATAAATTATACCGACTGGTTTTCACCCCCATCCTCCTCCACACCTCCCCGCTAGTATATTATTTTCTTGTCATTTTATATTATTATATCGGGCACATAGTCGAAAGAATAATAATAATAATATAATACATCGACAAATGTATTTGCCCGAAATAAATAACGATGATGCATTTAATAATAATAATATTATGCTATAGCAACTTTCGTGGTGGTTACCCATACATATTGCACAATATTGATAAATTACATTTTATATTATATAATATTGAATGAGCAGAATTATAAAACTTCGAAATTCGCGTCAACGTCACTGCTCGGCGCCCTTCTCGCCACTCACGCCCCTTTAATCTTTATCGACTTACCCTTACTTCGGTGAGTGTACGCGCGTATACTGCACTACTACCCGATTACGCTATAGTGCGGTGGGCACACGTCGTGTCCACGTCGCCAGCCTCGGGGGTCACGTCGACGATGTACTTAAAAACTTCGCAACGAGTTTTCGGGCCAGGCCAAGAGCCGTTCGCTCTTCATAAATTAAAAACAAACATCGCCGACAAAGTCGCGTCTCATCCCCTTCCTCGAAAAACGAAGTTTCTGTCGATATAATCGTATATAACTAATAAAATAAACAATATAATATAAATCGTAACAATATTATACGAATACGTACAGCGCTTTATAAATCTATTAATACTATAATAATAATATATTGGTAGTTTAGCATTTCGCTTCACGGCTCACACTTTATACCTGTACTAAGCAGTCGGTGTGGTAGTAGCTTAAACATTATACATCCCTTAAAATATTTCCAAAATAACGCATACCGCTCATCGGCATTCACTAAAAGATTGCTATTCTAACTTATAATATTTTTATATTATGAATAATATATATTATTTTCAAACATCATACATTTAAAAACCACAACTTATTAAATTTGAACAAATTATAGACAATTCTAATACAAACAAATATAATAATGTAGTTGGGTATTTCGAGCTCTTCTAGTACTCATATACCTAGTCACTATATTATAGTGGGTCTCATTGTGTGTGAGATATGAAAAAAATCAACTAAACCGTCGTTGTTGTCGATCAGTATTATAATAATTACTTTTTGTCATCGTATATAGTAATAGTATTATCATAATTACTTTTTGTCATCGTATATAGTAATAGTATTACAATATATTTTATGTGTTTATATTATATTGTAATATATACAGGTAACTTATGTATACGTTATTATACAGTCAATTTCTGCAGACTTCCTATACTTACTTATACTTCCCATTATAATATACGTATATAATGTCCTGTTTTGTACTAAGTATTAAAATAACTATTCTTGTCGTGCGGTTGCTGAGCATCGATACGATATATAATTCCATCTATATATAATAATATATAACTTATTTTAACGACCATTGTCGTTTTACGCAGTTCTTTAATAAAGTGGAAAGAATAATATCGTTCACAGTCAATCCGATTATAAAAATAATATGTATAATATACTATATTGTGCATATCATATTTTATATAATAATGGTAGGTTTACAAATAGAATTTATTTATTTTTTGCTTTTTACTTTGGTTTTAATATAGGTATTAGAGTTTTTACGAAAAAAACCCACGATCTGTATAAAAACATAAAGAAACGACGTTTGTGTTGTTATTCGCCCTATTTACTCTGAAAGCCTTTGTGGTTATTATCAGACGTCGGTATTTAAACGAGCGTAATAACAGTAGTCATAATAATAATATTTTACAATTGTTAAGTGCAACGGGAGATATGATGAAATTCTATAAATCTTCTTATATACTCGTACATATTATATATTTTTATACATAAATTATATACACACATTAAAACGTACATGGTTAAAATAGCACTACGACATCCTATCATCGATAGGATGTACATCATCGTGTAAAATGAAAATCGCGTTTCCTCTCGGCGCGTAGAGTCAGTTTTGAAAAATGTTATTTTTGCTACATCGGAGGCTACATCTGTGGCGTGAGCACAGTGCTGTACGTGGCATACATATTTATGTACAGTGATATTATTTACTACAGAATAAAATGTCAAATTTTCACATTTCGGTTGTGCTGTCTGCACTAGGTAGAAACACAATAAAACACCAGCAGACTGGGTGGATGCTCAAGAAACATATAATAATAATGCATATCGTAACAGTGTAATAATAATGTATGCGAGAGGTGATACTGTAAGCCCCAAAAAGAAACAAAAGAAGTGCACTAAATTTTCGTCTCGTCTTTCCTCCACATCCGCGCTCCGTCGTCTGCCCGGCGGCGACAAGTAAAGTCCCTCGCGCATACGTTCGACTTTTTTCTTTTTTCATTTTTTTCTCAACCTTTTCAACTTCTTCGTCTTCATCTGTTTCTCCTCCCTCGCGCTCCTCTGCAGACAGGAATCGTATACAACCCCCACCTTTCGAATCCTATTTACATAATGTCAGAGATTAATAAACAGCGTATTTTATTTTTTCGCACTTTCTGTTATTTATGAAACCGACGTATTTAAATTTAAACAAGAAACCACATTTAATATTTATCACGCCGGAGATCTAGCGGAAACTGGTATATACCGTGAACGCGAACAACTCCACGATCTTAAGTCTTTTTCCCGCCGCCGTCCTCCACCTTAACCACCACCATCACGCGCCAACCATTCCAACTGCACAGACACAGCCAACACGCAATTCTTTTTACCGACGAAACCCAAAGTCTGATGATACCATAAAACATTTAATTCCCCTCTCTCCGTATACGTGTATTATTAATAATTATGCATACACTCATACAATATTATGTTTTACGAAAATTTAAACGTCCAACAATTGACAGCAAATCACCATCCCGATTCTATATATCGTCGTTACTTTTTATGGCCGTTTATTTTTTATTTATTTATGTTTGGTTAAATGGTACGAACGTTAACAATATTTATGTAGTTAAACATTATAACTTGCTTGGAAATGTATAATATCAAAGGTATAGATATTGAATACGACCGAGCGCGTTAATATTAAAGTCTCTTCTGGTCGTCCGTTTTAGAATTAATTAGTTTAATAGCAATAATGATAGGATATAATATAATACTATTCATTATATACGTATATACGTTTAAAAAATATATATATATTTAATCACGTACGCGTTTAAGAAACGATTAGTTGTATGTATATTATCTACGTACCTAACGGTTATTTTTCATTTCCGATGAGCGCAAAATAAAATTAATTTTATGCGATTTACAATCTCAATTGGCTAGGGCATCTGCACGGCACCTCTCAATATCATTATAATATACAATAACACTCGTAATATTAATATGTGACGTATACAACTATGAATAATAACAGTTGTTTCGATAAAAAAAAATAATAATTATTAATAACACTCATATATAGCGAGTGTTATTAGTGTCATAGCGAATCGTCGTTGTGCATTGCGATTTCATATTACTGTAATACCGCAGTATAATACGATGATATTTTCATGATATATTTTATATTTTAGTAAAATTTAAACATGGACAATATAATATTGTATGCATATTATTTTCTAAGTAACTTCGAACTACAAGAATACTTTCGAAAAACCGATGACGCGCGCACACCACATGCACACAAACGTATACATTATGTACGAATCGTTTAGAATACGATTAGAGTATATATATTATATATATAACTCGCTTTTTCATGTATGTTATACATAACGTCCGACTGGAAAAAAAATGATTAACAATAATATTAATGTATTATAATATTATATTATTACAATATAATATACGATGTTCAGTTCAGGCACACACGACGCGATGTGCCTCGATGGTCGCGCGCTTTCACCAGTCCCGTCGGTGTCCCCGCCGCGCCGCTTATCTGCGAACACAACGAACTCTCAGAGACCATTAGCATAATATCATTGTATAAAACAAGATCGAATAATAATAAATCGGTAATACCGACGTCGTTGTACATGCACAAGCCACATATATAAAGAATATTATGAAGAAAAAGTCGTACAGCCCGAACTCGCACAATAAACGAAATAAATAATAATATATAATATTGTCGGCGGACAGCAGACTGAGACGCCACAATAATATTAATATGTCCGTTAGAACGAAATAAGGAGTAATGTCAAAGAAAAAAAAACATAAGAAATAATTATCTAATCCGAATACTTGAGACGACCAAGAGGAGAGTGAGTAGGCACTCATTATTATACATAATATAATATATGTATATGTGGGAAACCGGGATGTTCAATTTGAACGTTATGTCACGACGTGGTGCAGGATCGTTGTAAGTTGTACCTAATAATTAGTAAGAAAATGGTGGCTTTAAATTCTTTTATGAACGACTTATAGAGTTAGACGATGCATTAAAGACCTATAAAATATGTTTCAATAATATTTGAATTTAAAAAACCTATTTATTTAATTGATTAGAATAAACATTATTTTGGTATTTTAGTATTTATATGGGTTTTAATTTTTTTTTGAGTGTTCTTTTTAATATTTACGGGTTATGCTTTAATTGTTTTTTAGGTAATTATTTTGTTTGTTTTTTAGCTCGTAAACTCCTGAGCCTTTCTAATTATGTAGGTACGCCAATATTATATTGTATATTATATAGGTGATCATTAGTAACTAAGGTCGTCGTTTGTTAATCACCAAAAAAAGAAAAAGAAAATTAAACCAACATAGGTATATTGGTATATAATAGTAATTGGTGCATTTGAATATCGAAGTCTAGCGTGGCAGTGCAGTGCAATGTATTATATATATATATATGATATATAATAAGAGTGGTGCATTAATACACAAGTAATGCTTTCGAGTTCAATTGCGTGTAACTTTTATGCTTCTTGAAGAAAGGGAGGAGGAAATAAGAACGTTTACGAAATTAAAATAATTAAATGTTTGCTTAAATACATTTAAAAGTATCGACAACGGTTGTATATAATAACGTATAAACGACTGGATGGGTACTAATTATATGCTCCAAAATATCCCCTATTACCCTAAATATTTTTGTGGTGAATCAAAATATTTTAATTAGATTTTTTAATAAATATATATATATTTGAAATTTATACTTTGAAATCGGTTTAATTTATACATTCATTTCTGTAGAAAAAAACTTGCATTTAAATATAACGATTTATACAAAGGAGATACTTTTGGGACAGATCGTGTGTGCGTATGTATAGAGAGAGAAAAGTCTGGACAAACTTTGCCGAATAACGTTGGGGGGATAGTTGGGCGATGGGGAATGCGAGAAACGTCGAGCACAAACTTTCTGATAATGTCTAACAATTATAATATGCGTTCGAAAGCGGTCATCTATAATATGTACCTGTATGTCGTATAAAAGTAATTTTGTTTTAATGAAAACAAATTTACTCCCCACGAACGCAGCAATAAATGTTTTCGCGTGCACTGCAGCGCAAAACAATTATTGCAGCAGCCCCGTATTTGAGTGAACGACGAGCTCCTTACTCTTCTACACGCACATAGGTATACTCTTTGTATAATAAAAACCATTTAGACAATAAGACAATGCTCTTATTGATGTTCATTTTTTTTCGTGATGTATCTAGAGAGGTATAGGTTACCCTACGCGTGCGTGTGCCTGCGTATATAGTTATTCCTATTGGTCTGATATTTTATTATTATTGTTATTATTTTATTTATATTTTTATTATCATTTTTTTTTTTTTTTTTTTTTTATCTCGTTTTGTGTGCTACAGATTCCTCATTGGCCATTATAATATTATACCGTTGTGCCCAGTGCGTGCGCGTACCGGATCAGGTTTGCGTCATACCTGCATACACCGGCCGCCGCCGGTACGCATATTGATATTAATCATCTCGCCGGTCACGACATGCGCGGTGGCCGAGTACAATCTGCGTATTATATAATATAATATATAGGTATATGTGCGGATACAACACACACCTTCCTGCACATCATGATATTATTATCCAAGTGAGAAGTTGCACTTTGATGTTCATCCGTGTATAATAGTGCATATTCACTCATTATATTACAACGCGGGTACACGCATGCCATAACTATATTATTATTATTGCAGTATAATAAAACGGTTTTACCGGGTTATAGGACCTCGTGAAATTAATTTGCTTGCCCGCCGTATAGACAACAATTTACGTACATTATGGTATAATATATCTGAAAGACAGCAATATTATGACGTGTTGTGAAATGTTCTTCACATCGGCCCGGCGGTTGTCGTTTTACACCGTCCGGGTGACATTATATTATTATTATTGTTATTGTTATATTATTGTGTACGGCGTGCACCGCGGGGGCACGAGTCCGGAATGATTATCAGCGTGGTGATGTCGAATTGATGTTGATCTGGAGATATATCGTCTCGAACACTATCTATCCGGTACGATTCTGTACGCGGTGTGTACAGTGACACGGGTACCCGAGTATACCGCGGTCTAGCGATCAGTCATCTTAAAAACCTAACCAGTAACCGTGTTGGAGTTCGGGTGGAGTGTATACGATATTTGTTATACAGACGACAATGTATTTTGTGTGCAGGGTCTCTCGTCGCGCTACTTCTGACCCGGTTCGACGTCCAAACAATTTTACTTTTATTATAATAATAATAATAAAATAATTCCGACATCGTATTCGTATTTAAATGATCCAGATCGATGCTGCCCCGACGGCATTCCTCATCCTCCGCTTTCCGATTATTACGCACGCAAGACGCGCAGGACTGTACGTTTGATATAGCGCGATCGACGCGCGTCGTGTCGCGCGGTCCAGCGTTATACGCGTAGGTATTACACACCTATTACACGACGGTCGGCCTAGTACGCTGTCCACTGCTGTATCTGCAGTACATACGCTCGCATTATATATATATATATTTATATATACTTACCACCAACCGAGCGAACAACCCATTAACCCCTGCGCGCGTTTAATATATTGTATATAAAAATTCTACCCGCCGTTTCATTCTTCCTCTCCTCGTACGTCTCGGCGCATTTATATACATACGTACGCGGCGTTATATTCGTACCATTATTCTCTCCGTCGACTGATTGAAAGGTAGGTGTATATACATACACACACATACACAATAGACTCACGCACGTTGCACATATAAAACGTGTATAATACGCCGATATACGTCGTATATATCTGTATATTATATACCTATACGCAGTGTAATATATAGGTGGTGGCGAGGGTGTGAAAGGTCACCGCCGCGCGCGCGCGCACACACACAATAATATAATATATAATATATATCGTTGGAATTCGATTTGCGTCAGAGACGGTGTGAATATAAAAAGACAATGCAGAGTGTTACTGGGCACGTATATATATACAGCCGGTTACCAATACGTAATAATAATAATAATAATATGGTCGTCGTCTTTTTATGTATATAATCGACTCGACGATTTTCGAAACGACGATTCCAGGCCATCCACCCACCCATCCCGTTCCTCAATGCCGATGAGTACTGCGCCGTGACCGAACGGCTTGCGCTACAGGCGGAGCCGGAGAGATCGTTTACGACGACGTCGGCTTTTATTGGGCTTTTTTTTCGTCTTAACGACGTATACTACGAGCGGTCGCCGAGACGGGGGATTTATTATTCTATGGTTTATTGCCGCATACAATGTGATTATAATAATAATAAGCCCGTCTGTGTAATGTTGTGCTTTTATAATATTATATAATAGACGCGCCAAGCAGATATTGTGCAAACTTTGACTATATAATATTTTTTTTAAAACCGATTACTGATTTTTATTTTATTTTTTGTTTGTTTTAGGTAAGTACTCATGAACATTCTACTCGCGAACGTCTTTGTCGATCAAGTGATGATGTTTCCTATTGGACGTTCCGTTCAATCTGGTGATAATATTAAGTTGCGGCGTTTGTGCAACAGTCGACCGGGTCCTAATTAACACGCTTATAATATCATATATATATATATAAAACACACCACATGGTATACAATAAAACAACAGTTTGCGTGTAGGTCATCGATGTACATTGTACAGTAGTGTTGTTTAAGTTGTAAGTATATTATGTACCTATATAATGTTTTCGGGGCTTTCGCGGATTTATTCGGCAAAAGCGTATTGCGGTACGATTTTCTGGAAAGGTGGGAAGGGGATAAATGCAAGTATAATAATTGTGTGTGTGTTGCTGGATGCTGCAACTATAGGCTGAGCGTGCGATGCTGCTCGATGGCGTCTGCGATTAATAATAAATGAACACAAATGAAATGTGCCTCACCGGCTCTTTTTGATGATTATAATATTGTAAGTTCTAGGGGGAATAATGGTAAATCGTTGAGTCTCACCGTCTCATGCGCGCACACGATTTTTATACACATGATGGTATCATACACGCCACTCCAGATCGCATGCATATTGTGCATAATGCGTATTACAACTTACACGTACAAACATAATATTATGCCCACGTTTTTGTTAGTTTTTCGTCCGAGTCGTCCAAGCTGTCGTCATCACTCGCTCGTGTCGCACACAATAATACTACACGGTACCTATAATATATTATATACTTATAAGTACGACGACGACGTTAGAATACACACTGCACACATTAACTTGACTAATGGGCCAGTCCACCCCCGCCCCCCGGAACTCGTTTCCTCGTCCATCGCATACATTATATTATGTATACACATTATAACGCCCTAGAGATATATGACGCTTATATAATATAGATGCCTATATATATTATATATACATATTTATTGTGTATACTCGGTCCGACTTCTCTCTGATGCAGATGGCACACACACACACACGAAAGTCCATTAGTCCGTTTGAGAGACTACTCACCGTCGCGCGTCGCCGTCGTCGTCTGAGGTGTTGTAAACCAGTCGAATAAAGTGCCAAATAATATTTATCGACTCGACGCGTCTTCGTGTCGTCGTCGGATAAAACACGACCGGATAATAAGAACAGTACTGTTTTTTCCCCTTTTTCTTTTTGATTTATCGATACACTTTTCTCGCCTCTTCTTTATGCAATCATAGTGTATATACAGGGACGGGTATTATACTATAATGTATGTATATATACACATTATGATGATGATGACCTTTCCTCTTTACAAGTTCGTTTTTTTTTTTAAAAAAAACAATAAGTCGTTCGACGCACGCATTCCGTTTCACTTATATACCCGCCTAAAATACGTTGTGGGTTATAGTGTGTGCGCCGTGTTTATAATATAATATATTACATTATTGACGATACATTAAAGAAAAAATCCACAATTACCCGCTGAAACACAGGAAACGCGCCGAGTTGACAAATATATACGAACTGGTTACGACTGATGATAAAAAACTTGATTCGTGCAGTGCACTCGCGGTTTACTGCTGCAGCGAGTAATATGTACACCGCATACATCTTTACATAATATATATGATACAGTGGGTTACAGGGTACATAATATAATGATATGAAACGGCCTGAATGGAAAATAAAACGCGTTTTGCTCAATAACAATAAACTAAATCGGTTTGGTCGTAAAATTCGTGATAAAAACTAAAGACGCTTGACGCTTGTATAATATCAATTATTTCGTAATATAGGTATATCTCGTTATTTTAATGAATTGCATTTTGTATAATTTTAACAATTTTTCTTGATTTTTTTCTTTTGTTCCCGCCCGAATAGCATAAAGTAATAACTGCCGCCCGTAGTGCACACATAGCACTGTAAAATTGGTTTATGCCGTGAATAATTAGAAGAAAAAATGGATTCAAATTCCTATCCAGCTAGTACTACACAGTACACTTAAACAGTATTCCCGAACGTTTTGACGGATAATTATAATAACAACGTAATATTATACATTTTTTATCACACGTTCTTATTTTATTTACTATACATATAATACTTGTCGGTAATTGCAAAAAGAAAAAATAATAATAAAAATTGGGTCCGCAGACGCGTAGAACGTATAATTTTAAAAAGTCATTATAATGTAGCTGCAAGAGGAATAAATTGAACGTTACACACACTGACACACGCATACACACAAACACATGCATATACTTTGGTTTCTTATTAAATTATAATAATTGTAATCCGAGAGTAAATTACTTCCCGAATGATTATTTTTTACGCGCGCGGAAAAGATTAGTTGAACTAAATTAATTCGCGAATGCTTAACTTTAATTTTTTTTTTTTTTTAACACGGATGCTTTTTAAAGTTTTAATGAACAGCTTGCTTATTGCTTATATACGTATACACAATAGTAATGTTATTATATATAAATATATATATATATATAGTGTAAAAAAATCGATAAAACGAAACTCACTGGTCCATATCGTAAAACTGCAGCAGTATATATACCCATAATGTATAAAATATCTATATACTCGTAAATTCCATGAACGTAAGTATAAATACGTTCATACACACCTAATCACCTATATATCCCAGTAATCACCCACCTGAATAACTACATACTATATATATGTACGGAGGGAATCTTTTTTTTTCGTTATCTTAAAAAATGAAAATCGATTTTGCCGGAGGAATGATGAAATGTAGCACTGTCGGGTGAGTACCTACACACCTATACTGTTATATGCCTATATTATGTTATATTACCTATACATACTTGGAGCTTATTAAATTCTCCATCCGCATATAACCACAATGCAAAGACTGCCGTGACTACGATATCCGTCGCGTAACAATTTAAAATTCATTTTACAACCGCGATAAATGTTTATACGCTACAATTCGCTGGACGTTTTCTGTTCAAAATTATTATTATTGGTGAAGACGACATTGCTGCGCGTTAATCCGAAACATAATATTACCGCGTGTCGCATTCTAAAATTTAAATGATAACAATATCATCACATATCCGCAAAACGATATTAAGTGTGTGCCGATAATACTTGACTACCTATCTCATAATCCGGGACCACTATTTTTTCTTTATTTTATATAGCTGCTGTATGCAACGGCAAGCCGTCAGTGCGAATAATTTAATAAATATTAATTTAATTATACGCGAAGCGGTCGCGGGTTCGGCGAGCGGCTATCTGTCATTTTTACAGTGGGCAGAATATTACAAAATATAGGGAATTTTTGAAATAAATAATAATAATATGTAAAAATGTCTCGCAGTTGTTTGGTTAACGCGCGTACTTTATTATATTATTACTCGTACAATGCGTGTGTAATGACCAATGAGTAATAACGCGCCGCGGTAATCGTGCAAATAGACGCCGCACGGGAGATGATCGCATGCAATAATCTTTGGTATAATATTTTACACGAACCAACTATATTATACAGATACTCATTATTATTTATTATTCGTTAACGCAGCGAGTGTAAAAAGCAGAATGCGGATAAAAATAAACGTCCGTTCGGGTGACAAACAGCGTTCATCGTGTCTATCGTCCCGTCCGAAGCGATTTCGTTCTCGAAGAATCCGTCTTGTATATCATATTATAATATACTCGCGTATATTATGCAACTTAATATTAATATGATAATCTTTCCCACCGTCGAATCGTACATCATATATCAGAGTTATTACGTGCGAGATCATTTGTTATTATGAGGAGAATAAATGTATTAAACGAGCGCATTTGGTACAAATTACAATATTATATACGTATATTATTATAGTGCATCATGTATCTCTTGTATTATAATATTATACGCGCCGGAGAGGGACGTTGTGCCGGTGGTGGCGAGTAGCGAGAGAGAATGAAGTAGAGTCAGTCCGAGATTATTTGCGGCGGAGGCAAAACGATAAAATATATTAATAATAATAATAATGACTAATCAGCACGAGGCGGTGTCCCCCTCGCCATACGTGCGCGCACGCCGAAAACGAGTAGCCACAGAAATAAAAAACTAGTCCGGACAAATGCGATTAACGAAAATAATAATATATACATTATATTAATATTATTATTAAAAACGATGTATTCAAAGTGTGTGTGTGTGTATGTATAAAATATATACTATAATATACTCTCCGCTGAGTCCTCGGGGGCCCGGAATTATACCAAAAACTATTATACACATACAAACACACACATGTATATATTATTATAATAATAATAATGTTTCCGAAAACTAATTTATACGGTCGTCGGTCTTACCACAGACGTGCGCGCGTGTATATTATCATAACCGACGCGCGCGTAGGTTTACGTGTACGTTTTTAAAGTATGTTTTAATTAGTATATATATATTGTCGTCGGAAATTTTATTATTATAATTATTATTATTAAGCTACACAAGACCGCAAACCTTGTCGTTGTTACCGTCGTCAAAAGCGGACACTTTAATATTATGGTCGCAGTTCGTCATACGTCTATGTATTTTTATTCTATTATACGACACAGCGTTTGGGTACCTATATATTATATTATAATGTTCGTACGCGTGTGATGAGATTTTGTTTCGGTTTTTAATATTATTATCATTATTATTTTAACACTCATTTTACTGCGAATCGCATAAAGATTTCAGAGAATTGCAGAACTTCGTTAAAACGTTAAAATATGCAATTTTTGCTTTGTGGTAGCATATTTGGAATTGTCTAAAAATAAGAATTGTTGAGAAATAATACTATAAACATCGATCGACACTACGAGAGCGCCACGTGTCAAATGAATTTCTTTGTACAAAATATATATTATGTAAGTTGTTCGCACAAATCAAGTACGGTATGAAAAAGTGGTTTATTTTTAAATTTTTTTTTCCGTTCACATTGTTTAACAGTAAACGGTACTGTCGCGACAGGTACGGACAGTTACGATTTACATACCTTTCCTACATTACGACGAGAACTTAGAGAATTAGAGATATAATTTTATATACGTTTCACGCGATTCACCCTCCATCACGAAATCGAAAACCATTTTAATTACGTTATTTATAGGTTTAGTTTGCGGTTTTGATCATTGTTCACATCAATGTATATATTATAATTATTCCTCAGTTGACAACACTGCAGGAATATACCCTTTGAGCACACGCTTTTACACATTTTTAGGTATAATATGAGAACCATAAGAAAGTCATTTTCGAAACTTTGCATAAGCTTATTAGGGACAACGCAGGTACTGCAATTCTCAAAAATGATAGTAGAATTTTACGCATGAAGGATAATTGGTTTTATTTTTATCTTACGGATGTACATGTTCATAGCGCAACTCACGTTATCTCACGACCATAATATTTTAATATTATGTACTTACGTTAAGTATGAAACAAAAATATCTTATGTCAGATGATTGCAATGCATCAATGTTTTTGCATGAATTCACAACGCACACACACACTTATAAATTATAGTCAATCCGGTCGCCGATCATTAGTTGATATTTTTTACAAGTCATTATAGGCAATCGATCTATACACCCAATGACAGTGGGTGTACCAGAAGTGCCGTCGCTGTACCACTGCAGATGGATTGATCGTAATTTTCTCGTTTTTTAAATAATTTACTCATCGATTGGGTAAAAATGTAATTCATATAATAGGTGTACCGTATACAATAATAATACTATATAAGTTGTAGGTATATCGTATTAAATAAGTACTTTTTTATAGTGAAATGTAATCGATTATACTATAAGTTTGATCTTAAGTTATGGCCAATCTGCATCGTCATTAGCTATTTTGAAATAATAATATAGGTATTTACTAGTAATGCATGTCGGTTTAGGTTCTGTTCATAAACCGTTTAAAAATGAATATTATAAATTCTATCATAATATATATCAAATAATAATTATTATATCGTGGCATCTCGCTCATGTACTCACACCTATACTTAATAGATTCAACATCGCCGTATAATAATTTAAGCATGATTTGACGTTGTCTAAGTAACGAAATGGCTCGGCTAAAAACATATCTATCGAGTCAGCATAGAGCGTAGTAGTGTACACTATGGTGTACAATGTAGAGTGCACAAAACGTTTTTAAATTCTATTTGTTCTTCTTTATTAACTCTGCGATATTATATTTGAATCAGCATCACCGCGACGATGTAATATATGCGTATAAACTACCACTTGACTGTTATACAATATTATTATATGGTAAACTACTCGCATAAACGTATAGGCATAATATTATATTATGTATAACATCATATGTGCACGCCGTATCGGACCTTCATAAAATCATAATACTTCTATAAAACGATTTACCATATTTGCGGGTCGGGTCTTTTAACCATATACACAAGATGTAATGTGTACACACAATATATGCGCTATCTCATAGCCATATGTACACTGCGCGCTAGTCTATTTTATACATTATAAACACACACATGAAATAGGTTAGGTGTGTGTGCATGCATGTTTAATACACGCTGAAATTCTCTGGGCATGATAAAAAATGAAAATCAATTCGTCAAAATATGAGGAAGAGTGTGTTTTATACATGGCTAATACACCCGCTTCTTAAGGGGATTAATAGGCAACTTAAATGTCATTCTGCAGTGAAGAATAATTAACGTCTTTAATCTTAAATGTGTATTAAAAAAAAAAAAAATCAAAAGTGTCTTACAAGTGGCTCCGTGTTACTATCATTGTGGATTATCATGTGATTACCAGATTATATTACAGCTGAAGAACCGCGTTTTCCAAGTGAAAATGAATCAAGCAGGCTATGGAAAAACCAAATTTATACACGATAAGGCAGTTGATATTTGTTTTAAAATTAATTATTTTTGTGTGTTTTAAACTAAATAACTTTTTCCGTAATACAATACTACCTATAATGATATTATTAAAAAAAAAAAAAAAAACTCTAGGTATATAGAAAACAGAAAACATTAATTGTGTTTTCGGCTTGTTATAATTTGGTATTTTGACGACAGCAACGACTATGACATGACCTGAGTGGTCGTGTTTTGCTCGAAACGAACGACACAAACAGCGTCTACCCGTTTAGGACGTGTTCTTATGTGTATCATTTTCTCGAGTGGCTTCTGTCATATAATATTAAGTATTATACGCTTACGTCGGGCGCGCGATGGTTTTTCGCCGATCTATTAAAAACATGGCTGCCAATGTTATTATCGTTTAGCCCCTCGCGGACCGTAATCGATAGAAGGAAGAGGAAGAAAAGACGACGGCGACACGTGGCAGAGCGCACACATATACACGCGAGAGAGCGCGCGCGCTATCGACTAAAATTGGACTGTGGTCGCCGTCGTCGGCCCGACGCGGCGAAAAGCGGGATGAGGCAAGAAAGACGAACGTGTCCGAAGAAAGGGGCTTCGTCAAGACGTACGTTTAATATACTCGATATCGCAGACGACTGGCGGTAATGGTTATCGAACGTTATAGCATTATGATGACAATATTGTGCGATTTCGGAAATTCGGCGACTAATATAATTTGATAAAAAAAAAAATTAAAAATATATACTATGTACAACCTGTCTAAATGTAATGACATCGTGTAATCGTAAACGATAATATAATTAGTAATTACTAACATAAATATTATATGTGTTCACAAGGAAGGGGAATGTCCGCCGTCGTGGTTGGTCGTGGACTTGTAGTGTTGTAGAGATACCTACTGCATGTGTTATTTACCGTGTTTCGCAGTAATTCGAGTATACCGTGTTAAAAACAGAACTCACCGTTTGAAAAACAAAAATTAACATATACAAAAACGATTGCGTACATCGGTATATTGTGCCATAGTAGAGTGGTAGGCTATCGTATTATTGTACACATATTGGATGCTATATATACTTGCTCGCGTTTAGTTTCCCAGAAACGGAAACGAGTAAAAAAAAACGTATATATATATAATATATATAAACCCGACAGAAAACGGATACACTCCGATCATGTTCGGGTCGGAGTTTATGTTTCGTGTATATACGTATATAGTTAACCCGTACCTGTGCGTATGTGTTTATTGCAGGCCAACCGATAGAAATACGACGGGATCACGTGGTCAAGATCGGTAGTCAGCTCAAGTTTATTTCGCTGTTGAATAGAAAAAAACGTACATATAACTACCCGGCACTATCCCCGGTCTCAACCCCTGTTTTTACGTGCTCTGATAATTTTCGTAATAATACGCCGAAACGTATGTCCATAATGATAATAATACATAATATGCAGAGTGGTCTGTAGTGATGTTTTTACAGCACATTATTATAATAATATGTAGGTATACCCAACTTCGTGGTTTCGCTATATTATATTATGTACACAACCGTACGCGTAATCCAATATGATGTAATTGTTGAAACATTATAAATACGCGTACGATGATTAAAATGTTTTTGTTTCGGTTTGCATCTGAACCGCAGCAAGTTTGAACTGCATACAGCAAAAATATATACAGATATGTATTATGATGATATCGACTGCTAATCGTTAGCATTCGGTCGACTGCTTTTCTTAACCGAATTTCTCGGGATTATTTTTTCGTATTTTCCAAGTGAATAACACACAGCGGCATGTATATGAAGTATGAACGTATATTCTATACGAGAAAATATCGCCTTTCCGGTTGTGTACCCGAAGATGAATACATATTCAACGACGGCGGTGAAGGGTTCATATTATATAGTTTGCAGCGTTTGGCCCAAGCGAATAAAAAATAATAATATATAAATAGAACGTTTTCCTCCGAAAAATATGTGTTTTTCGTATTTACGGGCTTGTATATATATATAAGTAAACATTGCCAAAAGTAAACGTTGCTGTGCCGCTGCCGTAGGGTTGGATTGGATGCGTATACCTATACCTATGTTTGTGGTGTGTATGTGTGTGTGTAAAGGAGGGCGCACGCGAGACTCGCAAGTCGATATATTATAGTCGAGCCAACTTTTCCATTTTCTACCGCAAAAGATATAGCTACTATATTCTCTGGGTTGTGTTTTCGTACCATTATTTTATAATAACATCCCCAGGGCCGTCGTCGTCGCTTCGACAATGAATGCGTGCGAGTAAGTGTGGCGATTTTTGTCTGACCTTCTAGTACAGTGCAGGACTGTCAGTATAGTTTGTGTGTGTATGTATGTGTTTTACATGTATATGTATATGTATATATATATATATAAATATATACTAACTCGACAAATACTACATCGGAGCGCGTTAACGGAGGTATTTTTTAAATTACGTAGGTATAAAATTATGTATGTATAAAGATATATCTATACTTACATAAATATACGATTCTCCGGAAGACGTTTTCTTAAATTATTATCATCATTGTTATTACGACGGAATTCGTAAAGAAAGAGGAAAAAAGGATTGTATATCAGTGTGCAGTGTGCGTACGTGTGTGAAAGAGCAAAAGAAATAATAAAATAAATCGTTGGACTTGCGAGTATCTATGTATATTGTATAATATGAGTGTATGTGCGTGTGTGTAGCACACCCTTTCCCTTCCCTCGATTGCACCCCGCTGAGCCGCTTTTATCGTGAATTATTTCCTATCGATCGATCGGCTATATTTTCTGTATGGTAACACACATAAATACACACACATACACACTCACATACACGAGTCATCACCAGTGCCCGCACGCACAATGACTGACGACTACAGTGGCAACGTCGTCGTCGAATATATAACGTTGGCCTATTATATTATTATAATATGAGCGTGTACGTGTACGTTTGTATACCTGTCGCGCGAGCAAGACGTTTTCGATCCTTTTGTTATCCCCGATCCCGATGGAAAACGGTAGGACGACAAACGACAACGGTCATTTCTCTCGCGTGGGCGTAGTATCGCATCCGTATCGAATTTATATTATTGTATACAGAATATTCCGTTTCAGGGCTATCTATCTGTCGTCTGTTTAATGTATATGACATGTTGTGTATCTGGTCGGTAAGCGGTTTGTGCATGGAAACCGGAAGACCTCGTAGGTTTTTCGTCTTGAAAAATAAATAAACGCGCATTCTGATTACAATACACGTTCGGAGACGGACATATATAATATATTAGATACATAATATTCGTATTGTCGTCTAGCACCGCAATAATCCGACGTAAACACTCGTTTTGACCGGCCAACATAAGAATTCGCACTTACGTAATATAATAAAAACCGTATATTTACATAAACTGCTGCCCGGTTGCCTATATATATATTATATATGTATTATTATATGTGATATCGTCTATATAGTCTCTGACGAAGACCAAACGATTCGGTACTCCAGATCGTATGTTCTATGTATATATTATATACTATTATATCATACACTCATAGTTTGGACGGTCGAGTATAAAAGAGTGTGCTTTTCAATTCATCCACGTATATTATTATAATAAACGGTATCGATTTTTTGGCAAAATAGTGAGACGACGGATTTCTGCGGGAACTCTCTTCTATACACGCGTATATATATATATACATACCTACTGTTAGCTCGTGAACGAGAGGGGGAGAAATAGTAAGCGCGTGCGAGAGGGAAAGAGAGAGTGTATATAGTGATAGAGAGAATGGCGAGTACCGGAGAGCGCTGAGTTACACGCGAGTGTGTGTGTGTGTGTGCGAGAGAGAGAAAACCGATTGAATACACAAAAGCCCTCGAAAGCGATTTCTCATCTGTTGTGTGCGGCGGATAATTGTTTTTTGTTGTTTTTGCACACCGCCGATGGTTGTGGAGGAGAAATGGAGCGCAGGGAGCTTGAAGGATCTGTCCGGCGGAAAGCAGCTGAAATCTGTGCCATTGTGCCCGAGGTGTAAACGAAGGGCCCTATTGTTTTTCGGCACCATTCATCGCAGCCGCCGTGTATATCAACCTCTTTATATCTATATATACACACACCTAGATATTTATTATACACCTATACGCGCGGACGGTGTGCGGCGGAGGGCTCATGAATGGCGACGGGCGAGACGACAAAAAAATTTTTTTTAAGAAAATTATTTATGCGATACGCGTTTTCATCAATTTCATCGCGTATCAAGCGTACTTAAATATTGTTTATCTTTGAGTTTAAAAAAAAAGTGAATGATATTCTGTATATAATATTTATAATATGACTATAACATTATGCGTAGGTATATTGTCAGGTGACAGACACTGCTGTTTTGGTATTTTATATGTATACGTTTTCGAGTCAGGTCCTACATACAAGGCACATTGTTTCGAAGCTAGTATAGGTATTTAATTTTTTTTTTAACCACAATAGATATCATATAATACAGTTTAGGTAACAATTGACGATTTCGTAAACAGCTAGTGCTCCATTTAGATGTTAGTATTTTGTGTTTTCGCCAATTTTATTGAATTATTAAAAAAAAAAAAAAACATTTTAACAGAATATATTAATCTTTCACAATAATATGTGTACAATTGGGTGTTGAATACGCGAATCATTTTTTGCCCAATTTATATGAACTATAACGAAGTTATTAAGAACTATTTATCTATAGCACATGGTACCATGCGCTATAGATAATTTTGACCCCGTGGGAAGGACTACAAATTTTAATCGATTTTATGAGATAGGTAATATAGTATGATATAATATTTGTATAAATTTACAACGCACAAACATGATTTAGTAGTATTTATTTCAGCTGAACCATAAGTACACCTATAGGTACACAAAGTACATATTATATATATATATATAAATTATAGTATTTATTTTCACTACGCGTGTAATATAGGTGGATAAATACATGATGATTTACCGCAATCATGGCACCATAAATATTTTCAAAAAATTATCTGTTAAATAATCTACAGTAGAACAAAGGGGTTATACTTTATACTATTATATAAGTTTGTTCAAAAGTCCAAAAATTTGAATTTGAATAAATTCATTATTTAATGAAATAAACCTAACTTAACCTAACTTGGCGAATCACTATGTTTATATTATATAATATGGACGACGTTCATTAAATGTACTGTATATTATAATATATATTATGTGAATGGGATATATTGATAGGACCGCTTTGATGTAAATGTAAACGATTTACGCTTGTCCTGGTGTGTATTATGTGTGTCCGGTCAAATAAATAGCGGTTGTGTGTGCGTCGGTCAGGTAATTATTATTTTTCAACTCCTAAGTCCCGGGGCATCAGACGGGTACGGGTTCGCAGACGTCCGATGCAAATATTGATACGTTTATAATATACACACAGTGTACAACAGTCGTGCAAATATGCTTTGCAGATTGAGCGTGTGTGTTGTGTGTTTGTACTCACACGAATTAATAATAATAATAATATTGGGAGGAAGAAAAATACATAGCTCATAGTGTATTAACGAAAAATCGTTAATAATAATGAGTACCTATATATTATAATGTTTATGTACATGTACGATAATATATATTATTGTGTATTATCATTGCGGAAATAAACTCACCTTCTCGTTGGCGAGCGTGTATAATGTATATATTTATATATATTTGACCGAACAATACATTTTCATTAATAATAGTAATAATAAATTAATAATATATACAAAAATACAAAATAAGACAATATAATATAGTTTAGGTTATGCTACACGTGCTGTTTATTATTGTAACATATCTATTATCTATAGATAGCGTCTGTACATAATACTATTGGATTGTGCGAGTACGATTCCTACATAAGTTCAAATTGCACACAAATCTAAGTATTTTAAAATATTATGGTTCGAAATATTTGAAAATTTAATAAAATCATTATTATAGGAAATAGTAGCTTATAATGCTTAGTGAATCATCCCGGTTTAGGATAATACTATGTTGAACGTTCAATTGTTGTTTTTTTAAAGGTTTTCCGATGACTTGGTTTTTAAATCATTTCAAATGCCATTATATTATGTACCGTGACTGCGTTTGGCTGATTTTGCTTACTCCTATACGAATTGAAACTGGTAAAAAAAGGATACAAAATAAAAAATAAATCAAAGTCCACTTCTGCAACTGTCCAAAACGATAAAACTAATATATTGCGTGTATATCATATTATATATTTGCATACTTACATGATTTAATATTTGTCGACGGCTGACCGAATCGAAGACCTTCTAATAATCCCAAAAACGACATTTTGCTACGTTGGTTCTTTTTCACGTATTCCAGATGTTTAGGGGATCGTTTTTTTCTTATTGAGTATACGAGCTTTTTGCCACCCCGTCACTCAGAAAGCAGCTGAAAATATATGAGTGCGAGCTCATATAATTTATACGCGTGTTTGTGGTCCATGTCACTTCTATTGTTTTATAGGTCGACCATTACCTATTCAAAGAGCACATTTTTTGCTGTCTGTAAATCGTTTGTGAAATCAAATTTCGAGGTAAACACAAAACAACACATCGAACGACGACGGGACGATGAAAAGAATAAAATGTTTATGGTGTAAGCCCTTTCACAATATTGTCTAGTGCGCGAGAATAATGGTTTATGGGCTTCGGAGTAGGAAAAAAAACTAAGTACAAAACCAGTTGCCTCGGCGCGTACATAGTGGTGTTCGAGGGCGGTGGTCTGGCGGGCGGGGTGCCCGGTTAACCCTTAAAATGTCTTCCTCATGTCGTGCGTGTGAAGTCCGCTTAAGGTTCTTTTATTTGTTTATTTTATTATATCGTTGGTTTTTATTTCAATCTCGATGGGCATTTTCAATCGTTATATATATATTATAATATATAATGTTCTCGGCAGGGCGTTAGTGGGTTATGATATAATATACGTCATATATTGTCGTACACTTATTCCGCGGGCGATCGACGTTAATATAGTGTCATGAAAAACACCCGGAAATCACCATCGGCTCGGCTCAGCAGCAGCACGCCAGCACTATAACGACAAACGTCACGACGTCCGCTGGCTCTCTCTCTCCACGTGTGTGTGCATATAAATAAATATAAATATATAGGTACCGTTTAAAATCGTATGTTCTCAGACTCCGTGTGGGGTGTATTGCTTGGACTAGAATTTATGTGTTCACCTTTTTTTTCTTTATTTTTTTTTTTATCATCTCGTGGTATCATTTATTCAAACCGAATCTAAAAGGGTATGAGATTTATTTTTTTGTCGCCGTCCGCCGACGTCCACGTGTGCTATTATCATATAACGTCGCACCAAACGTTTTTCGTTACAATATAATTAATTTACGTCTCTATAGACTCTACGTCTAATATACATAGTAGGTACTTACATATAATATACACGGGTATATATCGACCATCGCTGTGCGCGACCGACAGAAATAACGCAATATATTACGCTTAATATGTATATTGTATATTATATAGTTACAATATCGGTAAACGACATCTGGACAGTATATATATTATACGCCCGTCCGTTCACCGCGTATGCGAACTACGTTTTTCCCCAGATGCATTACAACAATATTATGTACGAGAATGTATAAAATTGTGCGCAGGTTAAGAAAAAAAAAAGAAGAAAATCTCGAACTCGCGCGCGTACTTGCAAGTAGTATATACCTGCAGTATGCGTATACCTATATATATATATATAATATTATAATGCGTATAGTCATAGTACACATACATATATTATATATAGGTACGGCTTAAACGCTGTAGTATTATATCTATGTCGTAACTCGTAAAAAACGGACCGTGCTGCGCGAGGAAATAATAATAATATAATATAATATTATTATTCACGATAATGGCCGCACCGCTTGTGTGCATGCCGGGGGGGGGGAGGAAGAAAAATAGCGTCCGGAAAATTATCGTAACTATTTATACGTATGTATATAATAAAACACCCGTACAGATATCATACTGGGCGATCGGTTTTATTGTACAAATAATATTATGTTTATTGATTTAGAATAATATAATATTATATAAAATATACCTGTATATATAGATGTATAGACGAACCTTATAAATATATATACATATAATATAAGTATACCTACATGCTCGTTAGACTGCTGTGCGTTACGGGTAAGAGCGCGGCGTGCCGGGCGCATTAAACAGAACAATAGGTAATGATCTTATATACGGATAAAACTTCGGACTCGCCTATCCCAGTCGAGTCGAAAACGGCGCATTTATTATTATTGTTTATAATATGCGCGCACAGCCACCGCGTTTTCTTCATCATCGTACCTAGTTGTTGTTGGGACGTACAAATATATATGTGTGTGTGTGTGTGTGTGTGTGTGTGTGTGTATAAATAATAAAATAAAATACGCAAAGGTAATATTATTTAATATGTAATTGGCGTCGTACTCCCGAGAGATCCTGCGTTCGGTCGGGGGACAGACCACAGCGGCGGCGGCGGTCAGAGATCGTTTCGAATAATATATAACAATAATACGTAACTATACAGCCACACTGGCATTCGTATCAACGTACCTTTTATTATTATATTCATCCTCGACTTGGCGATTGTACTTTTGCGCAACGTCGTTAACCCTAAACTCGTTGGCTGCAGTCAGTTCATAATATAAGCATTACGCTCATCATCCAGTCGTTATATATGTAATACATATAGGTATTATTCTATACTGCCATACGGGTTCTGTCGTCGAGTACGAATATTCAAAATAATATATTATATTATGTATACGGTTTCATTTTTCGCCCCTTCATACCTACTATATATGGTTTAGTCTCTCGGATTTGTCATCGTGATGGGCGGAAACTTAACATATTATACATCATATATAATTCTATGTCAATACGATTTGGCCCGCGTCTGTATTGAGACTCGGTAGAAACTTTCGGTCTCCCTCTGAAGTCCTTATGGGGAGGGGGCGCCGAGTTAATGAGGTCGCGGTAATGCGATTCGGTCGGTTAGCTCAGTCGTGGGCAGACGGAAACGAAAACGAAAATAATGATGTAGAAAAAATAAGAACGTCCCGCGTTCGCCTTGCCTAGCATAAAAAAAGAGCAAACAATAAGTATTAGCTCTATACCAAAAACTCGAGCGCGCGCCGAGATTATCGACTTCTGTTTGCCGGTTTTCCGCAGCAGCACATCCCGCCGCCTACTACAGCACACTCACACACACACACACACACATATATATATGATGTGGTGCATATAGTCGGGCCTTCCTGTTCCGGCGGCAGTGACGCGTAAAACATGCTAATGTTTGCGTGTCGATTATTTTCATTCGACGACAACGAGGACGTTCCGACATTGTATATTATGTATAACCTGTTTACATCGGTGGATATAGCAAGTGAAAGAAAATAATAAAAAGAAAAACGTTATGGAAATAAATACAATTATTAATCTCCTTCAGAAAAAAAGAACACACACGTATATAGTCATATACATAATAGATTATATATATATAATATTAATATATTGGTGAAGGCAGGTAGGTACTACACGTCAACACATATACGTTTGTGCCGTAGACCGTATAATGATTAAACCAAAATTGCCGTACAGGTATGCGCGTATACGCTTTTTTTCGAAAAACTAAAATGAAAATTGTCGACGCGTAAAAAATATGCAACTATGAACAGGAAAAGAAGGAGAATGAGGACGATGACGACGACGACGTGTGCGACTGCCGACTACACGACTTGTATGATATGGTGTGAAATTGCGAAGCACAAGTGTGCTGCTAAAATAATCATTCGAAACTTGTTTGGTGATGAAACATTGATAATAATATTATTTTGATTCGTGTGGTATCTTTACAAAGGATGCCAAGACGCAAAGACTATGGGGATGCGTGATCACAAGGTTGTATATTATTATTGTTATCATCATATGTTTGAGAGTGACTATAATAAGAAAATTCGGAAAATTCAAAAGTGCACCGTGGCGTGTATTCAACTTAACCCGTATTGAAAAATATTGCGTAGGATACGAATTAGCATTTATACTGAATAAAAACATGGCCAAAGAGTGAACATGGTTTTAAGTAAATGTATTTTTATGCGTATAAATATTCAACATCTTGCAAACGCGCCTATACCTAGATCACACTGCACATTGGATTGGTCTCTGGAATTTTTAAACTTACATTCTGCAAATAGTTTGTTTAGAGTGGTCTGCGGGACAATATAAACGTTTGATATAAATAATAGTTTGTTTCGCATATGCTTACGATTTGTGATCATTTTTAGATTCTCCGCTAACTTATGTTTCTTTTTTTCTTACACTCGAAACTATTCATTCCAAGCGTATGAAAGGAAAAACTATCAAACACCACTGATTATTTTCTAGAAATCTATGTCTGAAATAATCGTAGCTGTTGTAACACATAGTACCGCTTGGAATTGTTTTTCAAAAGCGACGATTTATCTTTGCTTACAAATTTAATACTCCCGCGCACTAATCGGAACTATATAACCTGTGCGCACTGTAGAACGCTGCCTACGTGAATTTAGTTATTATGTACAACCATAATATAAAGGTTCGGTTAGATTAGTTTATATATGAACGATTTCGTGACCGTAATATTCGTCGTGGCTGCAGGAATTCGATTTGCCGTTTCGACGAACTTCTTAGGGTATAATAATTATTATCGTACACCGATTTATCGGATTTTTTTTCCATCTCTTCGTCTTTATTATATGGCTCCGACCCGCGACCACCGCTCTGCCGCTGGAAGAAAGTATAGTGTAGGTACTTACCGTAAATCAACCGAAATTAAAAGTTTTTTCTCCAATCGTATACATATATATATATATATATGTATAAATATAGCGGTATTAAATCAATCTATATCATTTTGCCGATATACCGTTGGTCCGGCCCGTGTATATTTATTTTTAAGTCTCCGATATATGTATACACTATATAAGTAGTATATAATATATACGCACTATCTTCGTGACCGTAATAATAATATTTAAGCTCGAAGCAATAAGAACGTTCGGGGGATTGTAGTGGAAAAAAAGCGTCAAAGAGAGGATGCTTACAATAATAATGTATTTTTTTAATTATAATATTATTTATTATATTTATTATAGAAGTCGACGATCGATTTTTTTCCGACAAAAGTCGTCGCGTATGTCTCCTACAGCCGTTATGTAATCTTTGACGATAATCCCCCTCTTTTACCGTCAACTGAAATATGGTCTCGTCCGAAACCACGCTTTCATCCCGAAAATAATATTAATGTATATTATATATGTTATGTACTTTATGCATAATATATGTACGGTAACTGTTAGTGTGTAGGCGACAGTGTTTGGAACGAAAGAAACTTTTCGCTTTTCACGTGTATATATTTTTGTTGACGACGGTAGCGAAAGAGGATGTATAACAGTAGAGGCGATATAACGCGCGTATCATATGTGTGTATGTATTTATATTGTATAATATTCTTTTGTGCGTATAAATCCCGTCTTCGGCGAAAACGATTTTCCGAGCACGTACATGTGTGCGTTCTGGCTTTTTCGCCTACCCGTCCGATCGCTGAAAATGTACACTGTACAGGGGATATATATATATATATATATGTACAATATTATATGGCGTGTGCGAAGCGGACAGAAAATAACTCCGACCGTGATTTATCGTCGTCGCGATACATAGTCTGTTGCAGACCGAGCATACGAGATGGCGGACTGATGGGTGGGAGAGGTGGGAACTTTTGGTGGCCTGTACACATTACCTACTATGTTGGTCCTACATAATATAATATAACGTCTACCATGGTCGATTTTCGTCCTTGCGATATTATTCTCTTTCCAAATACACATTCAGTTTGAGGAGTTTCGTTCTCCCCCGCCGTCTGTTTCTTTCGTGTTGATAAAATGGCCAACTGAATCTGCGAACGTTGCTGCAGCGGACGTGTTCATCATCCCCAGCAATAAGAGAATTCCAGTCGCAATTCGACCATTTTCCGGAAGTAAAAGTGTTTATAGGTAGATATAATAACACTATACAAGACGTTTCACCAAATATATATATACTAACTCCTTTTTTCTTCTCGGTGTTTTCCAAAATACGATTTTTAAATACACTTAAAGACCATGTTTTAAGATTTTTTAAATACATATTTAAGTTTTTGACTTATTTAACTTTGTTTACTAAAGATAACATAGGTCCACGCTAATGGGTTGAGAATATACGAGGGTTATGGCAAATTGAAAGTTGTAATAATTAATATTTAATACTATGTTACAAATATTTATAATTTACAAAAATGGTCCAATCATAATTCACACTACATCTAATAACACATTTATTTTATATACTTTAGTTTAATACCGTTTTTTAAGAACTTTTATTGTCAGTAAAAACATTTAAATCACGAGAAAAATATACTTGTTCGAAGTTTGAATTAAGTACATGAAAATTTAAAAAGAAATTATCTACTTAATAATTAAAAATTTAAAAAGGGCTTGTTGTCATTTGAAAAATAGAAGTTTTTATTGCCACAAAACATGTAAATTGAACATAAAGTCTTTAGAATTTTAAAATATGGTCAGAATGTTTATTTAAACATTCCAAAAATTAGAATTTAAATAAATTCATTATTCTATTAAGAAATGGGGATGAGAATGCTTGGTGATTCATCCTGTATAATATTTTATATTATATCGTAGAGATTTCGTACACGGCCGCCGGAAACCGATGATAAACGACCGATCATTAAACAAACTCTCGGTTTTAGACGTTGACGGGGCACCGAAAAGAATAATAATAATATTATAAAAAAAAAAAAAAAAAAACACGAATCGTGAAGAGACAAAACGCGAATAATCCACGGCCGGAGACACTCGATATGTATGCGGGAATGTCGTCTGGACCCGTAGTCTCGTCGGCGGCATCTCGCAACGGTCTGAATGCGTGAGGCGGGGCAGTCGGCAATGTGCGTGTGCAAATATATAGAATATAAAATATGTATATATATATATAAATAAAATAAAATTATACTAACAATAATATCATCGTTTTCGCGTGTTACATAAAGTGCTCATTTATTGATGTATAGAATTATAGAAACGAAAAGGAAAAGAAAGATGTTAAACGACGATTGGGATGTTTGGAGTTCTTCAAAACGTTTTCCTCGATACATGCACTGTGCAGCTTTCAATGTTATTACAGCCGACGATAAATAATTCATTTTTCGCGGGCGTTTCGAGAAATAATAATAGTTTGTAGAAATATTTTATAGAAATATTTTCCATTCATCGAAGTTCCTATATATAATAATAAAAATTGAACAACATGGTTGGTAATGGAAAACTCCTATATATATTATATTGTTATGATATTTATTTTTTATTTTCATTCTATTCGCTCGTCTACCGTAAAACGTCGCAACAGAATATATCGAGAAATGATCGTTGTCGCATGGTTTCTTTTTCCTCACATCGTCACTGTTTTATTTCGGGTGCGGCATCTCTTAGCCGCGCGCGTTGTAAATCTAGACACAAAATGTAATTTCTTAGTATAATAATAATAATATTGTATTTTTGGCAAAATTGAAAAGGCGTCAGTCGTGCTGCACCCACGTCGTCGCGACAATAATGTTACGACACGTCATGTCGTTGAAACGGGATGTTGAGGCTTGGACAGTGACGAGAGGATAAGCTTGTAAATATAATATTATATAAAAACGCCGAGTTTTACATGACACGGGTGGGGTGGGACTATATTTTCGTCAGTGTGGCGTGAGTCTATGCGTACATACGCGTATTCACAATGTAATAATATATTTAGATACACCTGTAATAATAAAAGTGCACCGCAGCGGTGTTCCGATGGAAATTCGCACAAGTAAAATTCTCGTAATAACAATAGAATCAATAATCCATCGGGGATATTGCTAAATCGATCGTGGCACTGCACAGAAAAGATACTAGAATTATGTAGGTATGCTATATTTATGAGTTCTAGGGATAGGGAATCGCCTTTTTTTGCACCCCAGTGAATAGTGCGTACATTATACGTATAGATTTGAGAAGAATATTTTGGTTTTGGTAACAACGATAAGGAATGATGCGAAATGTACCAACCTCGATCTGCAGCAGCTAGCAGTAGCTGCAGCGGCGCTGGATTTATTATATTTTTTTTATTATCATTCCACCGTCTCTTTGGTCTTTGGTCGCGTCCTCTCTTTCGCTCGCTCTCCGTCTAACGACGGCCCGGTACACACACGACGGTGGTCGTGACCCACCGACGCCGCCTCACGATCTGCTCGGCGAGTGCGTTTGAGCTTGTGTGTTCGCGTGCGTGCGTGTCGTGTGTGCCAATTAGCACGCGGCTCCGTCACCGGTGCAGTGTAGTAAATAATAATTACCCATTAAACGCCTACGCGAGAGAGCATTTATAATATAATATACATTATACGCGCTGCACTCGAGGAGAGCTGCGGCAGGGGATTGAGTCCGCGTCTGGTTCCTTGAACTTGTCGTGCGCTCACAGGTAATGGGTGCGTATACATACGTACATCGATATACATTACTTACGTATTATTACATAATGAGCTCGACGATGAGTGCAGTGTTAGTATCTATGTGTGCATGCACTCGTACGTACATATAATATGTGTTTTTTAATGTAAACTATATTATATTTTGTCCTCCGCTTTAACGATATTAAATACTAGGTACTGCAAGATACGTCTCATGCGCGACTTGACGGAAATCATTTTGATGTATTGCCTAATACATATAGAAATCAATAATTTAGATGCTCTGGTCATTAAAAAACAAAAAAACAAAATTAAAACGTTTTATTACATTTTTCCAGTGCATGTTTTCCAGTATACTATATTCGTCATTCTGACGACGTTGGAAGCTCTACAAAATATGAGCTTTTAGTAAACCTATAATACAACATGTGGTAGTATTCATAATATTTAATTGCATACACTCAACCACCCCGTTCCCTCTGTACCAATTATACACAAAAACATTATGTATATATAATCATAATATAATATTCTTGTTTGTTGTGTATTAATGTATTATGATGGCGGTGACCTCCGCAAAAAACACCCAAAGTATCGCGATAAAACATTCATGTGACCTACAAAAACGTTCACGAAAATTGAATTTTTATTATTTATTGTAGTGGGAAAAATCATGACACACGCACGCAAGCATGCGAAAAAAGAATTTAAATTTTTTTTTGATTAAACTGTCAATTGACATTATCACGATTTTATAATCTAATGCAAACAGCCAATAATGTCGAACCACTGTCGCGTGCTATCTATAATATATAATATGTATACAATAAGTATATATTTAAATGCCATTTTTCGCGTGAAAAATGTACTAATACCAGCTAGTATACAACGTAGGTATACTAGCGAACACGCATCACGATAAATAAAATGGCGAATGCAATTTAATGTTAACAATTTCCGAAACGCTTATCATATAATATAGTGCTTATATAATATGTACGAGTGACATATTATATTAATGGCTCGAAAAAAACGAAATGATAGACGTGTTGTTGACATTGTGTAGGTATTAAATATATATAATATATTATTCTAGAAATATATTTAAAAAAAATATTTATAATTTACTTTTGATAAAAAAAGAAAATTATAGATAGGTACTTATATAATACAATGGACGTTAGTCTTTCAGTTTTCTTATGGGGTTTCCTAGGATAGTTTTTTACGATTTTTTTTTTTCATTGAAATCCATCACAACAGTAATGGACAAAAGTATTTTGAATGTGCAATATCTAGTTATTCGTATATCTGCTATGACGCAAAATTATTGATTAATTATGTATAATTTGTAAAATATAAGCAATTATCTATTGAGACAAAGTATGGATTTTAAAATTAAGCGGAGGAAGCGCATAATACTGCAATATAAGATAATATTCGGTCGAACAGTTTTTTGTTTATTTCAGTACGATTATATAATCTTGGATAATATGCGTAACAAATGATGCTCATATAGTTGGTGCTATTTTTTAACACAAAACGCGTACCTACACATTCGTAACATATAGGAAGCGAAGGAACATGGCAAATTAAGTTATTACCTCTATACTTGCAATAATGCAATATAAACCTAATGTGTACATCTTTGCAGCCGCGATGGTTACACGATATGTACCTGCACATCATTTATATCTTACACTTGATATACTGGTATATATATATATACATATATATAAATAAACTGCGTGCAGGATGCGTGCTGCATATTATACATTGTTATTACTGGGTAGGTACTAGGTACATGCTTAAAATAATCACTGCGGGTGCATATGATGTAGGTAGGTATAGTAAGTATTAAAGTAGCGAAATATGGCAAAACGTTCGTCCACCGACCGGTTTTAAATTATAATATCGATACGGTCACCGATCGACGTGGATGAAGTATTTTTATTAATCATCATCATCGCCATCATCCCGACGCGATGATTTCGACGTTTCCCCGTACCGTAGGTTTATACTATACGCATAACATTATAAATTTATAACATATATGATACGCGCGACAGGTGTAGGTATGTATATTATAATATTTTCTTTGCGTCAAGCACTGTAAAATTCATAAATACGCTTAATTATATCGTTTCCGCCCTCACAGATCGCACGCTTTGGGGTTCTGAGCTTGTGCTAGTTTGAAGGGGGCGAGGGAGGAGGTCGTCCGAAAAGAAGTTCCTCGCGGAATAAATACGCTAGCTGCACCATGACATTGTCAGCGGTATCGCGTTTACATCAGTATGCCTACGTAGTCGAGTAAACTTATTTTTCCGTTACATAATAATAATAACAAAAAAAAATAAAATAAAATCCGACGGCCGAAGGGCTTTAGCGATTTATCGCAATCTACGCCATACCGCGCGAACACACCTGTAATATATTATTATATAGTCGTACGCGGCACCTCATCATCATCATTCTGTAGTATATCGTATAATCTGCGCACACATAATATAATATGAACGATTGTGCATTATCCGCGTGTAATTTAGTGCGATACGATGGAGTCCGTTCATATTTATTTATTTATTTATTTATTATTATTATATTGAACGCATGTGATCGAAATTGGTTGTATTATAATATATATTATATAATATGTATAGTGTTGTATCGCTCTCGCCCGTGCCCTAACTTAACCCTCGGGGTCACCAAACGTCTCTTTTACGCATTGTAATATAATAATAATAATAATGATAATGATAAGAATTATAAGAAATGAGCCGGCTGCCGCGTGCTGTTGTGTGCCGTCCGTTGTCTCTTGAGATCCCGCAGTCAGATTTTCGTCGTGTGAGAAAAAATAAATTTCTTGAATATTTTCCATACTACTCTGTTTCGCGTATTTTAACGAATGCGTGTATAGTAGATATAAGTCTGTGCCTATAATATAATAAAAATAAACGCATTTTCGAAACGCGTGCGATCCACGATCTGATTATTATTATAATAGCGCTCTGCTACATCGCGGACATGGGTAATATTTGATTAACTAATGGCCGACCGTTCGTCTTTGCGCCCGTCGGGTAATCGGTTATTTTTCTCTTCGCCCGCAAACGCGGTTTTTCTGTGTACCTACTTATACATGTATAATATACAATGTACTGCATGCAAATCACTAAATTATTATGTAATAGGTGTACAGCTATAGGTATAGGTACGAAGAGGAGTGAAACGTTAATTTTACCATGTTAACACCGACGAATTACGCGAGTGTATTATTATTAGGTATAATTATATTATCATAACATTTTTTTATTTTACCTTCGCACTAACATACAGCATTCTGCAATCTGAGTGGATTAAAATCATATTACTTTTATGCCTATAACTATGTTCATACCTATTTATTATAAATCTAATAATGTATATATTCGTATACCTACGAATTATATATGTATCGTGTCGATCTGGTTTAAAATTATAAAATATAATATATAGTAAATATACATTTTTTTCGCAGTTACAACACTTTCATCTTGAATATAGTATATAAATACGTATATTATGTAGAATAATATATATATATAGTAACGGCAAAAACGAATCGAAATTTAAACGTACCTATATATATATATATATACATTGCAGGTTGCGCGTATTCTCCACAGACTACAATTGAAATAATTGTATTCGTGAATTTTTTTTCGTCCCACACACCATGTATATTATAAAGCATACATACGGCGTACGTCACATTACCTATACGTATGGATAGTATGAGCATATACATTTATTATTATATACGGCACGGGGGCCGCGACCTAAAGCTCTGTTATTAGCTTTGTGCGTTTGACGAGGGTATAACTTCGGTAGTTGCAGCAGAAGCATTTTATAACGTATAGCGGTAGCGTTGGCGGCAATGCAATATAGAGGCTAGTCGAAAATCGATTTTCACACCTCTCCGTAAATTAAGTCCGAGTCAAAATTCTTCGTTTACAGAAGTTTAAACACACACACACACACACTAGCCCGCGCGCCGTTTCGGAACACGTGGAGTTACTATAACTATTTTCCTCGGCTACACAATAATACTTTAACTATAATATACGTAGGTACGTAAGCTTGTGCACAACATATTGTCAAGTCTTCTTGCAGATTCGCTCTCGTGTTTATAACTATACTATATTTAGTATTTTACTATATAAATGCGTGAAAAAAATTAAGCCATATAAAACGGCAACAACAATAATTATAATGTATCATATTAATATAATATATCATAATATAGTGTTGTTCCTAGTAGTATATAATTCACTGCGCCCAATGACTCAGCTGTATGTATGGAATACAACGGCCACGGTATACGATTTATAATAATATTATAATAACGTACTAAAAGAAAACGGCGTGTCATCTCTCGTCGAGTGGTAACTCGATTTTGTTTGTCCAACACAAAAGCGTGTATATTGATGAATACGATCGTTTCGAGTTGAATAAAATAATCGTCTGGAAAAATAACGTACAATATAATATATATTTTATACGCGAGTGACGGTGTGTGTGTAAAGATCATAAAAATAATATAAATGACGATTGCCGTGAGTATATGCAGACGGGGGTGGATACACACACGACACACACACACACACATATTAAACGCATATGTATAAATATTAAAAACGTTTAATATAACATATCGTGTGTACACACACACTCACACACGTACACGCACACATAAACATAATATATACACATATATGTATTGATGATCGATCGGGACCTCGGAGGAAACCAGGTTTGGCGATCGGACGGACGAGATAAAAAGTCTCACAGCCTCCGCCGCCGCTGCCGAGAGTGCTGCGGTGAACACCGCCAAGGACGATGAGAGCTGCAGCGTGTATACCAACAATAGCGCTTACCTATATTATATATAGGCTCCCCATTCCACGCCGGTGCCCACGTACGTGTATCATATTTATATACATAATTATTATTTTATATTTTTACCGGCCAAGGTGTCTGATGGCCGTTAACTCTCATACGGAGACGCTAAACTGGTGCTGCGGCGTTGCGGGCGTATATTTATAATATTATTATTATAATATACTGTATATAGTTGTTAATTATACGGTATTATTATGCTATAGACTCGCGATCGTACCCACGGGCGCAGAAACGGTTTCGGGGGATGAGGAGGGGGCGACTTTAGGTGAGAATTACCGCGCAATAGAGCCGACCATCGTGTATATAATATAATGTAAAGAATATTATAATATAATTGTCAGTACCGCATTCTTCTATAGTGCCTTTCCATCAGAAGTCAAAAAGATTGACATTTCGCATATTGTATACGACAGGTTTATACGATAACAGTTCTGCTGTTAGGACTAAATTATAATGACGAGATGCATATTAATTACATGATATTATTTTATTATATATATATATATCAAGGTGGTTTCTTTATAATGATATTTCCAAATTAAATCATCCCGCTGTGATCGCGTTTAAACGTTTCATCCACTCAGCTTGGATAATAGCTTAAAATATATATTTATATTTTTTCCCTCCCTGTTTCGTATAATATGGTCAGTGTCTCGATTGATAAACGCGCTCAAAAATGGAGATCACCAAACGGTTTGATGTATAGGTCACCGCCGCCACTGACACCTATAACCACCCCAACCCCGTTACACTCGATTATTGTTAATGTTTTGCCGAAAACACTGCCACGGAATTGTCGTCGGAACGTTGAGTGCACATTTCGTGCGTTATCGTCCGTGACGATGGACGGGAAATTTCGCCGCCACCTCCTCTTTTGTGAAAATAATTTACACACGACTACACTTAGACAACATAATGTATATTATATTAGTTGGTATTACAATATGCCGTAAACGACCTTTTTTTTCCATTTCCGTGCGCGTCGGCATGTCAAAAGAAATCAAAAGCGAGAAACTCGTAAATCGTCGGCCCAAACACCGCCTCCTCTGCGGGAAATGCGAATAAGCGAATAATCATACAACTATCATACGGCGATATGGTTATTCGACGCGAATCGAATCGGTGATATACCTAAATACGTATCTTATAATAGGTATTAATTTCGTCGCTTTCTCCGTTGCAAAGAAAATACCATATGGGCTACATATATCATTATATTCGCGCGCGCATAGTCGTATAGTCGTGATTTCGTACGCTATAATATTGTCGTGTATGTCTGGAATCTTTCTATACCAACCCGCCGTCGACTTATTATGCGTTTGCACTGTTTGCAGTGATTTTATATTTTTGAAAACTCGAGAATAGTAATCGTTTTCTGTTAATAATTCTATAAAAACACAATTTTAATACTATGTGACTTCTTACCTCGTTTATTAGTACGCTTAGTTCTATTTTATTTTATAAATTGTGTCGAAATTTTTAAGAGTTTAAAGGAATTTGCGGGTTACGGTGTAAGGTCGAAAGAATCGCATGGTGTCAGGGAAGGTGGGTGAATGGTAGACCATACGGGACTTAGAAATATCACTACACAAATAGGTATAAATATAATATTATGTATATATATAGAGGTACACGATCCGTACACATCGTACTGCTGTGACTAGGAAACGTGGAATTTATTGCGTATCGATCTCTGTCGTGTTTGGTGAGATCCAATACACGACCGTTGTGTCGTCTTCGTCTTCTCCGTCGTTGCAGCGGCAGTAGTAGTAGGTTGTTGTAGTAGTATTAGCAGTAGTTGTTGTATTTGTAGTAGTTGTCGTCTCGTCTCGTTCTACGTCTAGCGTGCACGCTAACGGTCGGAGAAGACCGGCCCGTAGAAGAATTTAAATATTTCTTTGTGTGTGCGCGATTCACCGGTCGTCCGGTTACAGCGACCACTATATACACGTTTACATACATAATGCATAATATGATACTATACACGACCGACATTCCGGTATTGCTCCGCCATCGCCGCCGCTTCGTTCGATAGTTATTTCGTTGTAAAATATTATTATTATCCGCATTATACAATATGTATAATGTATATACATTATAATACTCTTATATTCCTCTACTCGGTGCTCCGTCCGACAGCTATATCGTACCCTGACGTACACACTCACATAGTCATTTCGATATTCATCTCTTACCAGTTACTAACCAACAACCATCTCACTCCTCCCACCACCTGCACTACGCGCAGTCAATTATTCATCACATAACGACGTGTGTAATTTTTTTACTCTTTCTCGGTTCCAAATAAGACACGAGGTACCCTATAGCCGATTTCCCTGATGGTGGCAGCGTCGGTGTTACTTAACAAAGAATACGAAAATGGTTTCTGAAAACAAAAAAATTCCATAGACGATTCTCCGTGGCGATAATACACGCGTCTGGTAAACATAACAAGATTCTATACCATATACATATATAATACGCATTATCATAGATTCATGCCGTGTTCGACCCTCCAGTCTTCTCGAACCCCGTCGAGATCACCCACCCGACGTGTCTACGTATTATTATTATAATATTATTGTTATAGTGTTTATTTTTTTTCACGAATGATCCAAGAATCCCATTGGTTCTGTTCGACCAAACGATTCATAAATGAGAACATACCTCGCTAACTATTACGGGTATTAGGTTCTATTATTGCTTGTTAACCAACTCCACTAGCACAGTTCGCGATATTGTGATCTGTGCAATCGATTTTTGTCGGTTGTGCCAACCGATTGATAGGTATACTGCAGATGCGGATTCTCGTAAAACACGATTCTTGAGCGGCTATAATAATTGCTATATTGCTATATTATAATATTATGTACATCGATGAATATAGTGTATTATTTTCGTTATTATTTCTATAATATACATATAGTACATATGTAATGATAACGACGGCTGTTTTGTGATTCGCTCTTTTCATATTCATTATTATTAACTGTTGTATTTTTCCATTTATACATAATAATGTATAGTAGTATGTATATTATTATTATATACGACACGTGAGACGTATTCCGTATACCGCTAAAAAATCTTTTTAGAATTTCGAAACGCCGACATGAAGTGTTCGCTAAATGTTTAAATTAAAATTTGATATTCTTTACACCTCGCGGCAGTGGCGGCGGACGCTGTAAATTAAATAAATATTTCATTACGCCGCAATGAGTGTGGCGTGGGCGGATAATGTTGTTAAAATTCGGCCGTCTCGAATACGCATTAACGTATAAATATAATATAGGTGTATTATATAGGTACGTATACATATATAGCATACCTATTACCTATGTACAAACACCTTGATATATTGCCGACGATTATCACGGAAAGGTGTAATATATATTATAGTTTAATATACCTAATATTATATAAGATATATTTATAAATATTATCATCAATCCACATGTTTACGCGTGAATGTTTTCGGTCGATTGTTTAACTAGAAAAAAAATTAATTTGTTTCCTTTGAAGTATTCGCTATATACATAATATTATAGTGTTTGTAACGGGTGTCGGTGTGGACCGTTTAAAGCAGCGGGCGGGAGGGGAACGTTTGCATAAATTAAACCGAATAGAAATAAAAAAATAAACGACGTTTATACTAATATAAAACGTCATTGAAAAACGGCAATTACATATTAGTCGAGTCGCACGCGCGCTTGTGTGTGTGCGTGATGGTGTGTGAGTGAAACCGGAATTTTCGATTTGCCCTACAGTCACCTTAACAGGAAACACATTAGCCGCCACAGATAAATCAATACCTACGAGAGTGCCACTTTTTTAATTTAATTTTTTATTTATTTTTTTTTTTTAAATACGAATTGTTACGATATTGTATAATGATACGATTGGGAGCGTTTAAAAATAAAAATAATAACCGTTTTTGCCATCCGTCTCTTGATTTTTCTCTCTCTCTCTCTCTCTCTATACTCTTTCATACACACACACACACACACACACACACACTCACACACACATATACATGTATACACGCGTAACTATATTACATTTGTAGCAATGACAGCGACGACGACGACGGAGGTGTGGTTTTCGTCGGCGCCGTCGATCGACCGACCTGAACGACGTGTTTCCGATAAATGACTGATATTTTATGTTGTTATGAAAGAGAAAAAGAAAAAAAAACACGAATTTATTTAAATTGATTTTTAGAAAACGCATTAAAAAACATAATACATTAATACCCAATATGTTTATTATGACGTGTGTCCCTGTTTATCGTTATTATTTTTATGTATAATAATATATATTCATATATATATTGGTATGTGTCCGCCGACACGACACCGTGTAATATATATTTTTTTATGATTGAAAAAAAAATGAAAAACACATCTCCATTGCATAGTTGTCCGTCGGCTGAGAATCGATTTTGCATTTAATTAAAAACCACTTCGTTCAACCCTAACCCTTTCTTCTGCGGGTTTCACCTCTCTATCATCCATGCCTTCCGTCACCACCACCTCTTCTTATTCCCCTACCTACGCATCCACCTCCGCCTACCCGCCGTCGTTGGGGAACACGACCTCTCTGACTTGGCTACAGCTGTGGTGGGTATAAAATGCTGATTAAACTCGTCAACGGAATCCAAAACCCCGTGTAATCTCCCGATATTTCCACATTCCGAGCATGCAGTTATTCACCCGAAACATCTTTGTCCAAACTTGTTGTTGTCGGCATCCGAATTAAAAGAGTGAGTATCGGTGAGGTGGTGAATAGGGGTGGTAGTTACCTATATATAATATAATATATATACACAAATACACGTTACTATATCCCCATACCGTCGACCAACTGCGGCGGTAATTCCAAACGCCGACTCGTTTCGTTGCATTTTAGGAGGGCAATAATTGCAGCCCCCGCAGCCGCAGGTTCGCCCTCGTCGTGTTTTTCGAAGATGTGTTTATCATTATTATTATTGTAATATCGTGTATCTTATTTATAAGTATCTCGAAGAGTGAGCGTGTACGCTGTGTACACGATTTTCTGTCTGCGCATGACGTGTACAAATGTATACTTGTGCTGCAGTTCAGTTGTATTATTATTGTTAGAATTTCTCTTAATTACGTTAACGCAACAGTCGAATATATAATTATTGCAATAGCTGCGTGTATATATGTATAATATTTAGAGGCGTACGAGTATAATATATATCAGTCAACGCCGTTAAAAACAACAACTGCTCAACCGGCCTTATGTATAAGCACCGGATACGCAGTCTTAATACGCACCAGGCATTTAAACTGTGTTCCGTCTCGTCAAACCATTGGGATGTACGATATAATTACAGTATAATAATGAAATTATGTCTTTTCTATATGTTTTTGAGACTCAACTATAGTTTTTTCCGTATTGTTTCTCATTGTCGTGTACTCGTGTCCTCTGTGCATATTTTCCGTTTTCCGTTTTTTATTGTCGTCTCGAACCGAATAAGCATATTTTTCACTTGTGTTTGTGATCTTAAAGGACATTCCATATGGTGGTAGTCTATAGCTGTATAT
>VUJU01000393.1:80725-91929 GCA_009835225.1 Aphis craccivora
TGGTTTCTGAGTATAGTGTATCAATAGTATGATATTATATACAATGTTATAATAATACATACTTTGATCTCGTTCAATCGACACTTGAGTTGTAGACGATGCGTGAACATACCTATATTATTGTACAAGTATAATAACATTATATCATATAATATGTACAGCATATATAATATATATATATATATTATTCTCCGGTCCAATGGCATTACTATGACAGAGTTGTATTGATGGCATGCGCTTTATATATATATAATTATAATATATATTTATAAGTGCTATCGCGAATTTATTAGGTATGCGATCGCGCTAGATTAAAAGGGAAATTTATGCTCGAATCCTGTTCTGAAATTATATAGATCGGATCGCGACATATTTATAATTCACACACGACTTTGCATTTTGCACATTTCTCCTTTCACTAAGTATAGACAAAAGAAAGAAAGAAAATACCCCATTCACACGAACTTTTGGGAAAACGACATTACGTCGTCCTACAGCACGTGTTTCATATTTGGTAGCATGTGGTGTATTCGTATTATATTTATATACGTATATAATATGTATTTCTATAGGATATCATACCAATAAATCATAATTTTCAACCCCGTGGCGTGTTCGGGGCCGACCTGTCACACAATATATTTTTGCTCGACATAATAAAGCCGACGCCGATAAAAGGAAAAACGACGATTGGGAAAATTGGCAAAGTTTTACGGGTGGCGCATCATCGTGACAGCTACTGTCGCGGATCGGCGTCCTATAATAATAATATAATAGCCGCACTGCTTATATATTATTATCAATATATAAATATAAATTTAACACTCCACCCGCTTTATCGAACGCGTATATTTTTCGGATTCGTCAATATCAAAAAAATGCATTGTACATATTTTTATAATATATATATATATATATATTAGAATTTTGCCTGTTCTACAATTCGTATTTTGGATAACACATTTGATAAAAAGTTAAACAAACATTTGCAACTATCGTGGAGCAGACCGTATAGAACTGGAATGTATAAAAATTCGAAAACTCATCACCGTATGTATTATCGCTTTTCTTGATAAACAAATGTATTTCGACGTGCTTAAAATACTCACGTAAAACCATAGTTGACGAGTGTGTCCTCGGCTATTGTTTCAGTATAGTTGTCGCAACGTATCTTTAATCTTTCTTTCTCTCGGTTCATATATAGTTGCGTTGGCGTACCGTGCGCGAGCGTGCTCAGCGAACATATTTTTATTATTATTATTATTTACGCTTTATGTCACGAAGAAAGACGGTAGACGGCGTATTATTTACACCGTATAGTCTGTTGTCACGTTCACACTTTGAAGCGTACAGTTTATATACATATAAATTATGTATACTATTTTGTATACTACAAATACTCGTCGACCTAACGGTGGTACAGACCGATGAGGATCTATTATTATACACACTCGCGTATACGCATCACCGCCGTGAACATACCTCACCGGGAACGCCGTCCAGAAATGCTGCGGCAAGTGAAAAGCGAAAAACGTTTTCAAAGGCTAGAGAATAACCTTAGACGTTATTATAATATAAGTATGAAGTTTTGTGATTATAATAAATAGATATAAATCGCATGAGATTTATGCATGTGGACTATAATAACAATACAGCGAGTTTGAGTGCGAACGCCTTCATAATTGCATATAATAATATTATTATAATTTAATATGTAGTATAGGTAATGCTTAAATCCTAAAGACCTCAAAGCCCGAAACAAATCATTAGGATTTTGGGAACTAAGGCTTGCAATAATAATCGCTTTGATATTTGTTCTAGTTCTCACTAACTTAACTTAAAATATTATGATAACAATCTTCAGTAGTATTCAGGCGATCGCAAAAACTGTGTTTCCACGTGTCGTATTATTTCTATTGTAAAAAACGTATACAATGATGTACACGTTTTCAGCTTAGAGTTTTAATCACAAAGCTCGCTATATCTAGCAAACGCGCGTATACATATTTTACATTATACCGCACGGGCACCATCACCATATCATTATTATTATTATTATCATCGTCGTCGTCGGTTATTATAATATTATACTGTTCTTGCTGGCCAAACGGCCGAGTACGCGCGCGCCATCACGCGATGACCGACCGGCCGCGGAAATCGATAACGACCGAAACGATACACACCAAATAGAAAACTAAACGCGTACCATAATATTATATACGCCATAATTCATAATACGCCGAAGAATCGAATGATATTAGTAATCTTATTATTGTAAGGATTTGTGCGGACCGACTCTCGTCCGCCCCAAAATCGATAAATTCGCGTGCCGCGTATACCATGATATTATTATAATAACTGTGATTATGTTATGATACGTTCTATGTAGCCATACCGATCAATTCGTTTTAGAGAGAATATCAATCTAAAATAAGAGATAAATATTAGCGTTTGACACGCACTCTAATAATATAATAGCATTATATTATAATATTACAATATTATACTAGTCAAGCTCCGGGTCTGAACGTGGTCGTGTAAGCGCTGCGGGTGTGGGGTCGGTCGATTCGGACGCCGTCGATAATTCATGCGATTTTCGTATGAGTGCATTTTTAAATCGTAACATTTGTAGGTACCTACGCGTCATATTATTATACAACACTCGATTAGAAATTTAAATAAACTACGTACAACACAAAATTGGTGAACATTTACGCTGTGTTGTCGTACGTCTGTAAGACGGAGGCCGCAATACACACTCGTGCGGGCGTGGCGTCGTCTTAAACGATATCGCGTTGTTGTTATTTCGAGTGGACACGCAGCGTATTACGACGATTGTTGTACGCGCAGAGAAACACGCGCACACCGCAGAATCCAAACGGATTTTCGAAACGACCGGAGCAAATATTTTGGCAACCGTTCCGAGGCGCATAAATCGTTCGAGCGGTCGAGAGAATCTCCTCCGCTGCCGAGCCGGGTCTAGCGGACAATTATTTGTTCGATCTATACGCGTTTAGCGCGCACAGATTTATTTCCGACGCACCGGAAAACGTGTACCGCGATTCGGCCGCCGCTATACACGTTGTAGTTGTTTTGCCAAAAACCGTTTGCGAAATAGTCGTATAAGATAAAATAACGTTTCCGCCAAAATAATATAATATTATGACGGTCGCGAGCGTATGTGTAAGTCACGTGCGCGTTCGCACACACGCACCACCGCTCCTCTCTTCCGACCGTATACACTCTTTCGCACTGTCGTCGTCGTACGTCTTTTTAATATTAATTACCCGCGGTGTACGCGACGCCGTCGGGCGACGCGAAAAATGCGATAAAAATGATTTGTTGCGGTATCGCGTTTTTGCCGGCGTATATAGTATGTCCGCCATAAGGAGTTTACGACGGACTGAATAGTAATAATAATAATGTATTGTGTGACATTATAATATTGTCGCAGTACTCGTATGTGTCATGTGTGTACACACATTGAGGTCTGCGGTATGCGATATACTGAGCGGTGTGCTAAGAAAAATTACCCCATTCTAGGCGGCGGCGTAAACGTTTCACTTGCTAAGGCGGACAAATTCGCAGACGATTTCTCGAGATACATACCGCGATTAATATTTATATCATTATATTATAATCGGTTGGCAGTTAACGTTTAAATATTATGTACACCCGTAAATATTATTATTTGTTAGAAGTTTTCGCGAAAAGTTTTTTGTAAACAATATTTTTTATTGTTCTTCTATAATTTCCTGCCGAGGAAATTCAAGGTGTAGTCTTTATTCGCATATTAAAATTCGTTTTCGCATAACAAAACAATATGTATTTGAGTATTTCGAACGAACCGTTTGGACCCGACGGAATTCATCATCGCGGTGCACTCCGATTACTTCTATAGGTATGCCGCGTAGTGTTTGTGACGAGGGAGATACCCACGTTGCAAAATCAATACCATGTTGTATGGGCTGCTTTATTATCGTGTAATGCACTTGTGTGTGTATATTATTTACTTGAAACGTACGGAATTTCGAGCAGTTCGCGGAAAGAATGTCTGGTCCGGTGCCTCATCATCGCTGTATAATAGTGCGAGATTACCCCGCGGTGGTAGTCCGTTACATTTTTAGCGCTACTAACGACGGATATTGTGTATACTGCATGGTTTATCATCAGTATATACACAAACGAACTCGTGACGTTTTGGCGTATATAATTTAAACTCACCAACACCGTACGATTATACAATGTATGACTGTTGCAGTGAGAAATAGATGACAACAGTTGGCCGTAGAAAACTTATTGTATATTTTATTATCCGATACATACATTATATATTGTGTATCACATTTACCTGTAGTAGATAGATCAACGACACTACATATGCATCACGTAGAATTATGCACTGGTAGATATCATTATTATAAATATAGTTGCAATCGTCCAAGTGTAAGCGCTGCACAACTGTTATAATATCGGATTTTTCACGATTATACGCATTTTATTAAATTTGAAAATATTTTCATACCAATTGAGATGTATTGATTTATTTACAAGGGTTAGTAAAGACTGGAATTTGTCTATTAAAATTGTTTTGTATAGTCTATACTTGTGATAGTCTTCTTTACCAACAATGAAGGTATGAGAGGGAATGGTTTTATAGTAAAAAAATACGAAAGGATATACGAAGACAAATTTTGAAATTGCATAATAACGAATATGATGTTTATAAATAATATCGTGTGCGTGCGTGTGTAACACATAGCGAAGAACCCTTAAAAACGTCACAACATGTGTCTAGTGCAAGTTTTATATTTTAATCTAGCCCCAGGGTCGGTGTATAAAGGGTCAGAAAAAATAAAAATAACAAACAAACAAACATATATACAATATACATACGTGTAATATTGTTATAATATAATTTTGAATGTTATATATGCGCATCGCGTGGTATATCTATATAATATGCGAAAACTCGAAGTTTAATATAAAAATTTCACTGGTACCCTTAAATGTATTCCGTAGTAGGTTCGGCACAGAGAAAGAGGAAAGTGTGCATAAAAATATCAGCATTGTATTCTTACTTTGTTTGAAACTCATAATACGACCCAAATATCACGTTAACGTATTTTATGTATTACAGGTATACAACAGCACAACATTATGTGTATTACAATATATATTATGCGAGGAACCTACGCACTCGCACATTAATATCCTATATTCACCGTGCAATATCTATATTATATAATATGTACATATTCATCGAACGGGAAAATAAACAAAATTCAAATATAGCTTCACTCGTATATTATTATATGTACCTGGCATGAATATCATATCATACATACATAATACATTATACAATTTCATCAATAGTCTCTTAATAACTAAATTTTTTAATGAAATTCAATACACATCTTATTTATCGTTTATTGATTTGTGAGTGTTGAAAAAAATTAAATTTCTCAAACTCCTCTAGGGCAAAGATTGGCCAAGTCCGAGTTCTATCTTCAACAGTCCTTTTCGGCGATGTATGTACAATGTACATAGATACATGTTTGTGCATGTGCTACAACTCTTCTGCAATTATGAAAGGCATTTGGTTACTATGCAGTCGAGCTGAAAAGTACGAAATAATAATAACAAAATGTACATATTATACTACAATAAGCGCGTGCGTGTAGTCAATGTAATATATTAATATGTATGTTACTCGAAACGGTTACGAGTTTTTTAACGCATGTTGTAAGAGAAAAAAGACCATCTGATTTTATATTAATGTTTTTCTTTACTCGTATATTGTATATATTTTGTATGCATATATGGATATATTATTATACAATATTACATATAATACGCGCAAGCGCGTGTGAGTGTTTTGGATTAAATGCCTTGGGTATATAATATATAAGAGAGACGCCTTTTGCAAAATTATATTATTGCCGCCGCTGCCGGAAGAGCTTTTAAAAGGAAACCAATTTTTTTTTGCTGTTACTACCTCCCCTTACGCCTCACCCCTTTTCGCCTTTGGTGATTGCGTCTGAGTTTATACATGCATATATATGTATAAATATGTACAGATGAGAGTGGGAGAGTGGCAACCACTCTGTCGGCGCGCAACAATGTCAAGGGCGTGCGGGATAAACAAACGTAAATCCTTTGGCAACGTTATATTTCGGATAAAAAGACGGCATAGCGGAGAATGCAGGAGAGATGAGTGACTAAGAGAGAGAGAGAGGGATGGAGAAAAGAGAGTTCACGAGAGCAGAAAGAAGACTAATGAATAATATTAAATTCTGCGCGCGCCCGACTCGGGTAGGGATCAGGAGGACACACAAATAAACAATAATGTTGATAGCGAGGATTATGGTGTGGCAGCGGGGATGGAGGTTAAAGCACGGAAAAAATATAAGAGACGGGGCCTGCTGCTTTTCCTATATACATACAATAATATAATATATTATATAGACATATTATACGACCTACGGCCATCGGGCCATGTATTGCGGCGTTGTGTTTTTTTCTTTCGCCGTCTTCGCTCTCTCCTCTCCACACTCCCGTTATTATCTACATCCACTTCATTTCATATTATAAACGACAGGCGATGATATGGTTGATAAAGCAATAATATAAAACAAATCTTGCGCTGGTTAGTATTGTAGGCGTCTATGATCGACAATGAGAAAAAATAATAAATATGTGTTTGTGAAAACGTGTGGTATTAGTGTACAGGTCGGCCAATGACCAAGGAAGATTATACCGTTTTACATAATGGACAAGCTTATAATATATTAATATCTATTAAATGGGTGGTGGGTAGATGTATTCATGCTTTGTATTTAATAGCATCTAAAGAAATTTACCAATACATATATTGACAATATACACGTATTTATTATTACACGGGGAAAATTACGATTTTTTTTGTGATTATATATCTTCTCGTCAGGGCCTTATTAAATGTTCTCATCGTGTACAAAACCACTACACAGATAATATTTATGTACGTATACTAATGCTCTGTTTGTTAATAAAATCTATGTATATTTTCTATTAAAAATTATGTAAATGGATTGTATACGCGCACAAGTATAATAATTAAACCATCAACTACGGTATTATACTAGGAGTGGTGAAATGGCGTCGGCAGAAAAATGTCGGCGCTGGTTTGAAACGTCATTGTACAAAAGCTATGCGTTTGTTTGCGAACTAGAAAAAAAAATAATATGACGTATAAATACGAGCCTTTTAAATCGTTGGAAAAGAATAGACAACTCACTGTATAAATAGACGCGAACAACACGTACAATCCATAATCGTAATGAAGTGCTGTTTATTTTTCCTTTAAACACGTAAAGTTTTGCAAGCGATACGCGAGAAAACTTTAAACGCATGTATTATTATAATATTATTATATATACAAGTCGGTACAAGACGAAATTGGCAGTTATACCACGGTGGCTGCACACTGGCCCCGGCATTGAGGTATTTTCAACGCGTGTTCTTTATATACAGAGTCAACCAATTTTCGCTACTGATGAGCGGCGCGAGCAAAGTGTGATGTTTAAAAAAATAAAAAAAAATTACAAACGACGGCTACGCTTTCTAAAGATATACGACTGTAATTACCGTAAAGACGTTATATACGCATCACGAAATGTATAACATTATATAACATTTGGCAAATTATAACGAGTTATAGTCGACCGATGAATGCGAATATGCCAGCCTTATTATTTTTTGTCACATGCATATTATTACATAATATTGTTTATTACGACGTATTATAGGTTCCATAACGTTCAATCTAAGAGTTTACAACCCTTTTTCTCAGCATCCACCCCTACCCCTCTATGCCAAATTGGGTTTTCTCAATTACTGGTGTTCTACAATATAGAGTGCATTACATTACGCGTGCTGCAGCGTTATAAATAATCCACCGTCGTGTACAGCATCGGTCGTCATCGTACCTTTATATAAACTACTTGGTTTCTTCTTTTGGCCTTCTTATTTTTTTAAGGTTCGGACCTTATAACGGTCGATGGCACGTATGCACGTATGCTGGCGATTTCCATCACTGTCGAAACGTCCGTTAGCGCACGCAGAGATGACAAGTGTAGATACGCGACGATTGTGTCGACGAACGCCAAAAACCGGACGGGTTGGACATACCTATAACCTATAAACTTATATACATATATGTCTTCTGGTTATAGACGATAATAATATGGAGGCGTAACGCGATAATAATATCGTGTGGCATCACACGTATATATATATACATTTTAATGGTGCGTGGAAGGGTGTTTGGCTGCTTATTACAAGCGAACGGTGCGGATAGCGTACTCCGCGCACTGGTGTAGTGCCAATAAAATGTGATAAATTTATGATCGACAGTTTAATATTTTTTCCCTTCTTTCTGTGGATTATATCTGGGCACTAACCTAGATAAACGGTTAAACGCGGACTGTAGTGCCGGTACGACGCCTATGGTATTATATTATAGTATTATTATTATATGTGACGACGATAACGATATTATTATTTCCATCGCTTCCGCGCACCCGTTGGGGCCGCATATCCGTTTACTGTAAAATAATAATAATATATACGATAATGGACATTGGACGATGTGACCCGCACAGCAGCCGCTTATTATATTATATTTTATATTTTTATAAATTCAACCCGCCAAGCAAATGTATCGCTCGACATCATATACAATAAATGGAGTGTACAGACCATTAAAATTTTATAATCAATATAATAAATAGCATATAAAAATAACAATAGAATATGGTTATGTCGTCTGCTACAGCAATACATTCACAGATTATTGCGTCATTTAGTAGTTATAATTAAGTATAAGTACTACTTCTACGTTATAGTGGCGTTAAATCTACGGATACTTTTACTTGGTATTGGTTAATACAAAATGATCAAAACAATCAATAAGAAAAAGAATGTTAGTGGATTTCAAATTGCAATCATATAAACACGTATTATAATTGCAAGTATAAAAATTACTTAACTCGCAGTCTGCAAAAACTTTCGGGATTCGTGTGTTCAGATAATTTGTGGGTAAATCAAACGATGGTAATTTCATTAGATCCCAGGGCAATAGCTTCTTGTTACCCTTTCATCCCACTAAATTTAGTTATTGGTGTGGGACGAATCTAGATGTTAAATCACAAGAAGAAACGGTAAACCGATTTTCAGTTAAGGTATAATCGTCTGCAATTCTACAATTGCGGGGGCCCGGTTGACATAACTTTGTTGTTGCTTTGAACATTTAGGTACTACTTTACGCGTTTACCAATATTATTCACTATTATTATTGTTTATTATAATATATTTATGTATATATTAATGTGTGTTTTGTTTTGTTTTGTTGCAGGTAAGTACTGTGCACCAATGTCCGTATATATAATTACTGCTGCAGTAGTCTGCACCCGCGGGTGCGACTTCGAAGGTTGTGTGGGTCGTTCGACTTGCAGACCTACACAATCGCTCGCGCCCGCCACGTAAGTGTTTATTATAATATTAATATAATATTATGTACGCGTGGGAGGTACTATAGTAATAATTACGATACAGAATAACAATATCACGTGAATTCAAATAGTATTAAGACGCCATCCCTACGCTATCCTCGGGCGGTACCGCCACCACACCATCAGCACGCGACGTCAACGGCTAGACAGATCAATTCATCGCGGCTACTATTATAAGAAGAGGACGACGATGACGATAGCAACCGCTTATATCATATTATAATACGATAAATAATTGTTATTAAAAAGTCATTGTTATTCGGTATTCTTATCGTAATATTATTTCGGTTTCGGACGCGATTTTTTTTATGACATTCGGGAAAGTGACTTTCAGTTCTTGTTTCAGCCGTATCCGTGAGTTCTTACATTAATATAAATTTTTTTACGCGCGTAACGTTTTGTTTTGCCTTCTCATCGTTAAATGCGCACACGTGGATATCGTATTTTACCGTGGACCACGGTGGGCATTTGATGTGGGAACTTTTCGATTGTGCCGTCACTCGCTTTTGCAACATTACATTTATCTATACTATCGTATTATATTATTGGTTAACAATATGTTTCTTATTTTATATATTTTTAATTTATTCATCGCTTTTTGCCAGTGTTCCGAAATGCGAATTTTAATTTGAAAATGCGACATGTATACCTATTGCATACGGCATATCTCACCGCCGCCGTCATCGTCGTCTTTCGATTAGGTTATACTGTAAGTCTGTTATAACTTATAAGTCATGATATTTTATTTTATTGTGTACTTTACTTAGGTTGGTAAACTCGGTGTTGGGAAATATATTATTGTTTCAGATGTTGTGCGTTTTAAAATTTTTCATTAATGAGATGACCCAATAGTGTTGAATTGCCTGTACGGATTTAATTATTAATTATATACGAGAAACACACTTTTTGCACACGCGTAATAGTCGTGCGTATAATATTATCTTGGATGCAGTTCTTATCGATTATCATAATAAAAAAATCGTGTCAACTTTTCAGGCCATATTATTTTGCGTCGGTCTAGTAACAAGTATTGTTTTCAAAACACACTATTTGTATTATGATTAAAATGTTCTGTAGAACATTTAGATCTTGTTGATTAGGTAGGTATTATTATGAGAACCGGACTAATTTAAATTGTTCAAGACGGATCAAAATGTCCCTACAAAAAACTTGAAATTAAATATTATCCTCAGAGACAATTTGATCCTTTGGTAGACATTTTGATCCTCTAAAAAAATTAAAAATATGTCTCCCTGTTGATCAAAATATCTTGTTCCCGCTGAGTTTGCTTAGACAAGAATTTAATTTTATCGATGCCCTTTAGTATTATATTATTCGTTTGGCCTAATGTAATATTGTAATATGTGCGTGAAACGAATCGTAGCCTCATACTTTTTCGATAACTCGCACATGCATATTAACAGTCGACCGACATTGCTGAATATAGCCGGTTCGGGTCGGTATGCAAAAATTCTGCAGCTCCGATAACTCGATCCGACGCAACCTATAAACGGAACTCCAAATATTCGTAAAGAATAATTTATATAGTTCATTGTATTTTTATCACCGCCTATTATAATAAAGGTACCTAAATCGTTGCGATATTCGCCGCCACTTGTGCCAAAGTCGGAATTTTAAGCCTATCGCCTC
>VUJU01000393.1:91979-112298 GCA_009835225.1 Aphis craccivora
ATAGCTGGTATGCACAAACAAAAAATATTTTGTTGTTTGATTTTGATCAGAAATTCAATGTTATCAACTGCATATTATTTCCCTTTGATTCAATACGTTTATTTTACCGATATTTCCTATCAGTGATGAGTATCGCATAGTTTATTGTAACGTTTTACCATAAATAGGAATAATGATGCAATCATTTTATCGTGTTCCATCATTTAACGAAGTATAAATATTTCTGTATGCGTCAACCCTCCAGCAGATCCATCGCGTTTAGTTGAATTTAGGAAGACAGTGTGTATAGGTTTTCGTTGTACGCATCGCAGGATGTTATGATATTATATTGTATCCCTACAGGTATATAAAACACGACGTGCGCGGGGGTACGAATCTTTTAGGAATATTATCCGCCCCAACTTGTTCCCCAGTGACGCGCAGCTGGGTGGGACACGCATATTATTATAAACGCATGTATTTCGAATGCCGAAGGCCGCACGTGTACCTTTACATGTGTTATAATAATATCATGCATTATACTCATAATTATAACATTGTAATTATAATATTATCGTGGGTAGGTACTGTCCGCGGTCCTCGGTTAATGTTGACAACGATATTTTTCAATTTTTCGAACCCCTCTGCATAATATGCGGCGTGTGTTATTATAATTATTAATAATTATACTCGTCGATTTGCCCGAACGGAGGCGTAATATTAAAATGTATCCAAAAACTAAAAATATTATCATCATCGTATTATTAATACCGTGTACAGCCGTTTGTGGGGGATGTGCTGGGGCGAAACGGTATAATATTAAAATGTATAATATCCTCACTAGCTATACACCGTCATCGTATAGGACAGTGTTTGGAAAACGAATGTATATATATATATGTGTGTGTGTGTGTGTGTGTGTATCTGTTTAATGAATCGTAGGAAAAAAGTTTTTGACACACACGCGTGCCAACAAAATGATAATGATTATAATAAAAAATCGTGTGTTTGTAGACAAAGAAACGTTTCATTGACGTCTTTGATCTTTATAATTTTTTTTTCATTGCATATCGTGTTTAACGTTTTTTATATTTATTATTCCATAAACATAGCCGTTAGACACTATATACAAATGGTCCAAAACTTGCCTTTTGCTTAATTGCTTTTGCTCTCCTCTTTTCGTGTTTATACGCGTCCGGAGTCTTATGTACTACAGATGCGTTATTACTTCTCCTTCAAAGACGGCTCATGTGTTGCTGCTCTCGCAGTTCGTGAATTTGGTTTCGAACGATAGCGTTGTATACGTATATTATACATGTATAAGAACCTAAATTATTTATGCTGCTAAATAATAATAACCAGAGTATGGCGCGTGTTTCCTTATAATGCGATATATTATAAATAGGTACATGAATTACCTACCTCAGGTTTTGTTAGGTTAGATTATATTATAAACAACTTACTTTTTTTGTTAAATTAGTGATGCCATTTTTTTCCATAGATTCAGGTGGACAATTTCCACTAAAAAAAAATGTTCTTATATTATAATAAGTCTTTGGGTGAACATACTGTATACTACAGCTCATTATATTATTATTATTATTTATTGCCGGGAATCATATCTAGAACAACGTGCCCTCGTTAAATTTTATAATATTTTATATAAATAATAATAATAATCAATACTATAGTAAATTATGTAACCCGATGAGATATTTTTTCATTTCGTAGCATATTGTACTGCATCAGAGTGCAAAGTCGTGATTGTTATTAATATTTGCTTTGCGCTCGCTACACACACGTATTTTAATAAATATTTCTATTATTATTATTATCATCATTATTATAACGCATTAGGAGGACGTTAATAAAGGAAACGACGCGTAAACGTTTTTTATTTTTTTCCCCTAGATAATTCTCATTATTATGTCTCGGCTCGGCAGTCGTACGTGCAGCGTGTTGTTATTATTATTATTTTTTTTAATCTCCGGATTCGCGGATGCCGCTGCCGGTACACCGACGGGCGGCAGCTATGTGTACATAACATATACCTATATAATATATATAGTATACATATTATACTCTTCGACGCGCACGCGTACGTTTTCGATCGTGTTTCGCACACGACGACGACGACGACCTACCTACAATAATATTCGCCAAGTCGTGTTTATTAATATTCGCTATTTTATTTTTATTTTATCTTTCTCACACACACGCTCATCGTTGGCCAAGCTTGTGTTTGTACGTGAGACGATGTCTGCTAGCATATATATATATATATAAACGAAAACGGATACGGACACGCGCTGGATGCATCGTGCGGTAGATGAGCGGACGAGATGGCTAATGCGCTCGCGAAACAATGTTGCTGCTGGAGGATGAAAAAAAATCGACGCTCACATAACGAGACGCCACGGAACGGGCGGCAGTTCAGCTCGTGTACGGGTCGTGGTCTTCGGGTCCCGGGCGCTCGCGTATCGCCCCGGCCGATCTATCTCCGCTCTGGACGCTAACGAATCGCCGCTCGGCTCGCGGTTTTATTTTAATTAAATTTCGTTATTTGTTTGTCCGCGTGCTCTTTCCCTCCACAGTCACCCACTGTACTGCCAACGCCGTCGCCTTTTATACCATATTTGCGTTACGCCAGACGTCATCGCCGTCGTCGCCGTCGCCGTCGTCCAACGTCGCGTCGTAGAGAGCCGGACACGATTTTTCTTTCCCTCCGCCTATTCACCGCGAAAACACGATTCTATCCGACCCCCGCGCACACATCATCGTGTACAAGCACATAGGCTGCAATGCTGCTGTATATAACACGATAATATATTATATAGAATATAGATGTATTATAAAAATAAATAATATTGCACACAATAATATTGAAACAGGCGGATTCCCGAAGCCTGCGAACTGAGACGAAAAAGGCCGCGTGTGTTCGACAGTAAAAATACCCGATACGACGGGGGTTATACACCGCCGCACTGCCGAAATTAAACTTTCGCTAAATAAGCGCCCTTAAGAGTATCGAGAGACCGTCACCGCCACCGCCGCATATAATCCCATAATATACTTTATACTGACGTGTTTGGACAGTGATCGATGAATCCGTTTTTTCCCGTTGCACTGCACTCTCACCAACAACAATAATACACACGATATTAAATTATATATACGGTGGATCGTAATCGTCTGCGTTCTCCGAACGCAATGCTCCAGGGTGTCGGAAATAAGTGATTCTAAAGGCCTACAGTACTTTATAAATCTCGTCGTGGTCTAAATCAAAGGTAGCTAACTTTTTCGAATTTACAAATCATTTACTTCTTAAATTATAACTGGCCACGCTCGTCGGAAATGATCTCGTGCCAATATTGTTATAATATTATCTGCATACTGACACGTCATATCATTTTGACAGTGGCCGTGCGGGTTAGGTTAGGTCGTTTTAGGTATGACTATTATAGACCCCGATTACAGACGCGTTTGTTAGCGTAGGTATGTCGTTTTACTATTATTATTACTATAACCATACAACGTATACATAGGTGTACACCGGTGGAGATCATTACGCACGGGCTATATTATAATATTATTGCACGATAATTCTTCCGGACCGGATACGCAGTACAACAGCAGCCTCCTGTGTGCCTTTCACACGGTACATTTTACGCGTTTAGTTTTCTGCTCTCTTAAACGTTAGCTTTTATAGAAATTTTACATCTCACCGGGTTGCCGCTCGCCATTTTCCGCGTGCACGCGAAACCGTCACCTACCTATACGATCGGCCGCGTTTCGAGTGGCTCATATGCCACCGTAGTGCGTGTATAGAACGAAATATACATAAAATCCAGGACCGTCGCCGTCCCCGTTCTTACCGCAAAGACACAAAAGGGATTTAATATTATTATTCGAACAATCGTATTACGCACGGTCCTGAGTCTTATGCGCTACCACACTTCTTCACACCGACACCCCCATCGCACTACCACTCACTCGCTCTAACACACTCTCCTCCGAGCCCCCGCGTCGCATAGTTCTCTCGGACCCCGGCGGCGGCGATGGTAATTAATTTTCACAGCCGGTCGTGTAATATATAATATAACATAATAATAAACGCATTTTAGTACAAGTGTATATGCGTGCATGTGCGAATGTGCGTACTTCTCTGTGCCTCTCTTATGAGCCGCCCGCTAAATCAAAGAAAACGTTTGTGCGTTGTGCTCGCGACCATATAATATTATATATGCCATCGGCGGCGGAACCGACGTCGTTGAAATATCGCAGTGCCACCTTATCGAATCCAGCGAAATACAATAACTATATTATTATTATTATTATATATCTAGCCAAAGCAGCACGCTGGCCGAATTCGTTCGCAAGGAATTTCAATATAATATAATAATATAATAATGTGCATTTTATGCTTTCGTTTAGGTGACGTTACTGTAGCGCTGTGAAATATGCGCGCGCGTCTTTGGAGTGCAGCACAAAACTATTTTATCATTACCTATTTTAATACACACGGTAGAACATTATACTATTGTGTATTATATAGGCGTCGTTATTATTGTAATATTATCGACGTCGTAAAACAGCAAATAAGTACCGTCATATATATACGCAATATTATATATAGATGTAGTAGCACAGCGGTTATCTTTGTTCGCCGTCCGAACAGCGTCCCCTGTGTCCGCGACATAATAATAAATATAATACAAGCGCATTACAATATAATATGTATATATATAAAGTGATGGGCTCAGGTACTAATAACCCCCCACAAAAAAAAATCACTCTTTCCTTTGATATCGACGCCGCTATGGTGGGTTCCATTTATGGTACACGCATCGCAGGATTAAGTCCGCGTGTTACTATTAAAATTTAGTTCGCGGGGCGTGCTTCGGTGCAATCCTATATCATAGGATTATATATTGTAATAGAGGATTTATAGTATTCGAGAAGATCGGTGTTTCGTTTTGTTGGTGAGGGCTGATTGGCGTTTTTTCAATACCAGTATTTAGGCCTTTACTATATAGTAGTAGCAAAAAGGTTTTGTTGGAAATATTAATATTAAACAAATACTTTTAATCTTCATACGCCCATGAAAACGGTCTTGTTTCGTACGGTTGGTAGAGTACCTATATAATGTACGTACTTTGTAACACTCATTATTCAATGTCATCCATGCGAAGTTTCTGATGCCAAGTATTTGTTGAATTTAAATTATAATTTTATACATAATATATCCTTTCATATTTGGATAGCGTTTGAGTATTTTATCAAACATTGGTCTATAAGGTAATTAGTACGATAATAGGACAGTTTTCTCGTTTTTGAAAATCACATCGTATAGTCGTCATAGCTTGTCCGTAATACGTAATGTTATGTTTCCTCGCCGAGAAAAGAATCAAGTGTATTTGTTTTCCGCCCCCAATGTGCAATTTGCTTTTTGAATAATTAAAAGAAACCACAAACACCGTAGTTCCGTAGTTCCTGGTCGATAAACAGACGTTTTATATTATATTAATAATTATTATTATTATCATTCTTCTTGCATTTGCGAAACAGGGGTGATTTTATTTTTCCCAGAAATTACTTGCACTTTGGCGAACGGCGTTTAATAGCAGCCGCGCCGTTGTTTCAGTTGTCGTTAAAATGTGTCTCTCGGCTGCAGCCAAATGGATATGTCTGCAGGATATAGAACGCGGTTGTGGAGGAAGGGATGCATAAAAAACTGGCACATTCTGTACAAGAACAATAATAACAGCACTTACCCATGTGTATATAGATAGCGTATCATGTTATTACAGTTTCATCACTGGCAAGGTTTGACACCGTGAACGCCTAGTTTGAAAAACGGATAACCGACAAATCACCATTAATTATTCACCGTAAACCGTCGGAGACCGTTACTTAGAGAGGTTTTTCCGCGCGCTCACTATAGGTATACACGTTCGAAACGCGTTAATTTATGTATAAGACGGAGCGAGCGAGTTGGCTTCACAGGAAAAGTTGATCGGAGATTAATAATTCAAGACTTCTCGCATCCAGTTCAGGTGTATATACATACACATACAGCTCTGCTACATGGAAAGCTCGTTTTTCTTTCTGTCTGCTGTATATTATTCAAAACTTCCACCTCCTTCTCTTTGTGGCAGTTTTTGACTGACAGTTTTCTCATGTCCAAAACGTCGTCGTAGTATATTTATGTATATATGTGTATAGAAACATCTCCTGCGTAATCCCTCTCAGTTAGTCGACGGCAGATGGGTAAAATAGAAAAGTATAAAGAAAAATGTTCTTTTTTTCTGTAGGTTTCATTTTTTTCGCGTGGGCTTCACTTGTCACGGGCATTTTCCTGGTTAAAAAACGTTACGACCAAACTGCCCCAAGGCGTGGCGTGATGCCATTGCATAGTTCCGAATACGACCTTCGTCCCACAGCGAGTGTCAGTGCGGATGGAGGTGAATTGCGCGTCTTTTAATGGAATAAGCTTCCCACCGGTGCGGCGCCGTGTGCGAGACATGTCAGGAACGTCTTTGACGTGTCGTACACTTTTTCCTTTTCTAAAACTCACCGTTTACATCTATGTATATATATGTACAGATACTTGTCACGCAGCGTTCCTTCTCTTAACGTTATTTGTTTTTATCTTCTAAATATAATATACACGTACTTTACTGGGATCCTCCGGTCAACACTTTAATCCATGTCCGAAGATTACAACGACTGAGGTTTATGTACATACACACACATAAATACATATAATACCTATATATTATACATTTCGCGAGGAAAAAATCGTCCCCTTACCGCTCGAATGAGTGTCTTTCTGATAACATAATTCTACTTAGTCTAAAACATGCGTGCCTCGCTTGTATATTTAAATATTTTACTTGACTGAACTTTTCTATATCCATAACACTAATATTATTCTTGGCTATCTGCATACTCAATTTGTGATTCGAATCCGAGCAAAGGATCAGAAATATATAGATGTATAATGTATATTGTATAGAATGCGTTAAGCCTGACAAATTTATACTATACAGTTTCAATAAAAATACGCCACAAATATAATATTGCGATGTATGTTGCAATAATCATGTGTATAATCGAATATGTTTTGTTCTGTTTTTTCTAAAGTCTATTTCAGTTTGTCTGTGTATTCTGTTGTGTGGTGTTCGTTAACGAATACACGAAAATTTATCACGACTTTTCAAATGTCAAGTGTTCGGGCGATTCCTACCCTCTAAACTCGTCATCGTTACTAGCATGTGTGTTCAATTGTATCTTCCAACGCTACACTGATTAATTGAACATGGTAGTGAGTCCTAAAGAACTACGTTGTATATGCATAACGATGATAGAGAGCCGGAGGATAGTTTAAAGACGAGGCACATCTGGTAAAATGTTTAATTCAGTTCATTAAAGCCACGGATCACTAATTATTCATTTTGGTCTATTGTACGTATTTTTGTGGTCTTTAAGTTGGTTTACTAAGTGATATCATGTACCATACAATAAGAATACGATTTAATTTTCGGTGATTGAAGTCAGAGTTGTGGCACTAAATAACAGTTTTGGGGAATGAATGGGGAAAAGATATTGACCGCACTATCATGTATTCAATGATGCGACGACGGAAGGAACAGCTTACCTGTGCTTAGCTGATACAACAAGTTTTCTTGCAACACTTTGTTTATACACCCCCGCGTGTATACTTAGGACGTCACAAGAATATCGCGAAATTCCGAATTCGTGGCAAATAGTTAATGTTGTTGTTGCCACTGTTGTTTGACTTAACGTGCACGAATCCATTATCCGACGATCGCGCGATTCAAGCTGCTGTCGTATATATATTTTATGCATTGCATTTATAACCATATAGGTATAGCCTCTTAAATGACATAGCTCGCATATTAAACCGTACTACGATGACGATGATGACGCAATGATGATGATGATAATCATAATAATGATATAAACGTTAACTACCCGGCGGTGGCTGCTGCCGAGGATTAAATTATTATGATGTATAATATTTATATATGTATATAGCGTTTTAATTTTTAATTATTAAAGTTACGCGATTCCCCGCAGTCTTACCCCTCTCAAGAGCTATGTGGGGATCGTTTTGACGGATAATATTATATAAACGGCAGACCCCCTTTCGTCATCAGTCCTAAGCCGGGTCTACGCGATCACGACGACGGTTTATATATTATTAAGGGGACGCTGATGCATATTATAATAACATGTATAATATGCAGTCGGGTAGTGATATTTTAACTCCATCGTCAACGCTGTATCCGGGGGTTTATGTATGGGACCAATTTATTAACGAAATATAAATAAAAAAATTAAAGAACAAACATCTTCTCTCAGTCGCTATTGGTATCGTTGACGCGCGTTTTACTACAATTCGGACGTACATAATACTATTATCTCCCGGTGACAATTATTATTGTTGACTGATGCGCCTTGAGGGTCTGACTCGAGCTTTTAAACAGAGCGCATGGGAGGCTTGATAATCTTTGATTTTACCACCCTATAAACTTACACCCTCATCCCTAAAAGTTTTTTTTGTTTTTTATGTTTATAAATCAAAATCGAAAACACCACCCTTAATAAACTTTCCATTGGGAAATTTAAAAAAACAAGGGACTAGTTTTTTTCATCCGTACTTCGGTCGATATCGTGCAGTTTTAACTTTCTTGAAATTCACGAGCCGAATATAAAGTATAATATAATAGTTCAAGCAATCGAACACGTCTTGGATTTTGTTTAAGTTTCAGTCAGGATTGTGTATTTATATATCGATGACTAAAAAGTCAATTGATTTAATCTTCAAAAATTAAATTATATTCAGGACCAAATAAAATGTTAATATGGGTATGTACGGCAGTGTTTTGCTGCAGTAGTGTCATAAAATTTTGGAAAGTTATACCAGGAAAGAAAAAGAAGTACGACGACAATAATATATACAATATATACATATGTGTACATTATATATTTATTGTATTTTAATCACGTGCTGATATTACTGCACTTGACATAACTTACATTGTATTGTGACGATTTACCACCAATCAATCCTCGATACATCGCATCAGTCTACATATGCCTATTATATCATTTATGGTCTATACGACATCATTACAACATAAATGTTTTATTTAGGTGTGTGCGTGTGATCTGCTAGACCTAAAATTTCAGGGCTCGTGAATAATAATATTATTAACACATTTCATTCGATACTCGTATGCACTATGTAGTGCATTTAGTGTCACTGCAATGGACGCGTTGTAACATATTATATAGGTACGCGCGGTGGCTGAGAGCTGTGTATCGGATTTCATCATTACACCTGCTAATATAATATATTATGTATACAACTACTATTAGTTACTCGCGTATATTTAGTATTTACATATATGTTAACATGCGTGTGGAACGTTTCGTATATACTTATAATATACACATGCATGTATATAGTCCTTTGATGGCGGGTTTAAAAAAAAAAATTTTTTAACCAATCCGGGTGTCTCAAAATCGTTACTCAACCCATGCATGGGTGGTATGACGAGTGCTTCGGCCCGTCCAGTGTGGTGGTCAGTTTCGCTTAGGGAGAATATAAAATAATATACCGCTTGTTATAGTGTACATACATCCGACACCCAGCAGTCGAGTCGGCGGGTCTCGTCGCATCGTCGAAAAACCACTTTGTCGTACGCACATGTGTGCGTGTGTGTACTGTGTGATGTGTACGTGCAATAAGCGTTGAGTGGAAAAAAAGAAAAAAAGAATTACCGTATACCTATACTGTGTGCAGCTGGAGAGAACGCAGTAGCGGGCGTGCTTGTCTGCGTTGGTACTCGCTGGGTATGTGCGTGTAACACAATACGCCTCGTATAATGTGTATTTTACCTCCGTTTGATGCATGTAATACGGTCGGTGATTTTTTTTCGTTTTTTTTTTTTTTTTTGTCCTCCGACCAAGTCCTTTTCGTTTTGCCACTGACGTGTAAGTTGTCTGGATGGATTAGTTCAGAGAACGAAAAAATTTAATAATAATAAAAAAAAAAACAAAGCGAAAGCGTGAAAAACAATAATTCCCAAAATGTATACGAACCATACAGTGTACGGATAAATGAACGCGCCTAAATATAATAAGAGATACACCTACTGGTTTTTTATTTTGTATCTCGGTGGCGGCAGCGGCGCCGACGACGATGTCGTCTTTCGGAAGGCTTCTCGAAATAATAATATTCTGTAGAACAGATATATAAATGTATATATTATTATGTTAACGCGAACGTGCGCCAGTCGTCGGGCTGAGGATGAGCCGAGCGAAGGTGGCGGTGGATGAGGAGCGCGCAACAAAAGGACTTTATATTATGAGCGTATACGCCATGAAACAACAATAATAATATTCCATGTGCGTGTGAGCGCGCGAGCGTAAGTATTGCGTTATGATCGTCTCCGGATGTAAACGAGACCAAAATAGAAATCTGGAGAGTAAAAAAACCCCCATTACTGTACTAAAGTTGCTTTTACGATTTTCGTATATATTATAATGTGGGGTCGAATCTCGCGTCAACTCCCCCGCACCTCATCGACGATATCTCGCCGTTAAGACAGCCGTTTCGTTCTGAACGATTTAACGTGCGGCGTCGTCGGCGGCCGAGACGGGCGACGAAAAAACCATATAATACAGTAATAATAATAATAATGCTATCGTATTATACAGTCGTACCGCTTTTGTGTGCGTTTCGCGTAGGGCTGAGAGCCGACGGGACTTTATTGCAGAGCTCGAGATATTCAGAACGGGGTATTCATCAGCGCGATCTTGAACAATACTCATCGATCGCTATAATAATATATAGTCGCTACAGAGTTTACTATATAATATATCAGATAAATATGTTATTACGAGAGCGTGCGTATGTATAGACGGTTTGGAATCGAATTAAAAAGTTGGCCGCCTCGATATATAACGCGATATTATGCTTACGAGCCTACATGACAATATTCATCATTCTCTTCGTCCGAAATTATTATATTATATGAACGTCACGACGTATCAAAACGTCACGTATATCGTATAGTTTCGGTCGCGGAACCATTTCCGTTCCTGCAGTCGATTTTAATAATGGTTTACAATATCGTATGTCAATGTATACCGATGGTATATCTTATAGGCATTGAAAATCAAACTTAAAAAATGTATAAGTTTGACCTCGTTGGCTCGTTGTAATTTATCAACCTGCAGGTGCTCAACCCGTTATTCTACGAAAGATCTGCAAATCGCTCAACAAAAATATCTAATCGCCTCTCGAACGTCGTAATAATTAACACGTCGTGGGAAATTATCGGATACCGTTTTCGTCGTCACAGCAAACGCCATTTTTCCCGTCATCGGAATCGTCCATTATATATTATCTTTACCACGAGTATCGGCGACAGCGAAGGCAGATGTCGTGTAAGAAACGATGCTATGATGTCGCGAGACAAATACAAATAATTATTAGTTGTTATTCATTGCGGCAAAATCATCGTATTTCCGATAGCAAAAAAGTTGTATATTGTAATCACGTAGGAACTATCGAATGCCGTTTAAAAACGTATAACCGTATAATGTTTTAATATTATATTGTCTCTATACGTGCGATATTAATAAGTATTGTACAATATATAAGTGGTAGGTAGGTACTGGAACGATTCTTATTCTAAAAAACGTTTCGATTCCATTCGATGTAATATTTTATCATCACAATATTATTGTTAACGATTATAATATGCGAACATATGCATTCCCGCCGTATAGTGTTTCTTTGATGTGGGTCTCGATGGCGATTGGAGATTTTGATCGATCATACTTAAAATTGTGCATTTCTAATGTATCGCATCATTTGTTTTGATTTTCACGTCAAAAGCGTCCGCAACGTTCCCACGTTTCGTCTGTTGAACAATTGTTAGACCGTCATCGACACACGCGCACGACGAGAGTCGAATCTGCTGCTGTCAGTTGTTAACAATGCGACGATAACACGACGGCGTGTTGCCCGATATAGGCATAGGCGCTAGGCTGGGGTCAAAATCGCGGAATGGCGAGGATCATTGTTAAAGGCACCTATTTGGAATTATATATATATAACTAAAAAAAAATTTTAAAACGTGAAGTGACTATTTACGCAGTGTGTGTTGTCATAAGCCCCGAAATGCTTGCAATATTATCATTATATTCCGTGCGAGGAGGTTATACCGTGATTACCGCCATCCAGATATTCACGTTACCATTCCAATTTCTGTCAATTATTTTTATTCAAAACCCTTAAGAGTCAAAATCTTAGACGATTAAACGTATGTGTTCTCGAATTGATTTTATGACTTTTCACTACCGCTGCCGGGATATCATTATATATGTCGCATCCATTTCGCGTTCTGACCCGTTTCGTGAAATGGATAGAAATTTTATCCAGTTCGCGAAACGGAACTTATTTTTTAACAGATCGCGTAATTACACAATGTGGATAACTTTTCACGAAATGGACACGGATTTTTAGTTATACGGAACTTGTTCCGTAATCTGTACCTACATACAAATGACGAAACTAATACGTGAATGATTTTTATTAGTAGAAACAAATTGTCTTAATAACCTGCGGTAATAATTATAATAATTATAGCATTCTAGTGAACTTAAGATATTGTAGGAATATTGTAAATTAGCATATTACAATTATTTTATTGTAAAAACTTAAAAAAGCTTTAATTTCTATATACGTATTATAATATATTATTATCATACATTACAAACATCTGGTACTTAAATACAAACTATTATTTATTTAGACAAGCTTGTGAATCATGGCAACGAGAATTACATTTTAAATTACCTTTAAAACAAGCACATATTTTAGTTTGACATTTGCCTATACAACAACAACTTAAAAAACCTTGACCTCTAATTAAAGAAGAGACAATTTCTCTTAATGAAATTTCTTTTGTCTTATTCACTTTCTCGATGTCAATGAAATTATTTGATGTGGCTGGTTGTATATTTCCAGAACCATACCAACCTTTTAGTATGCCATGTTCAGTTCCGTCGACGATGGTTCAGGTATCCATTTCACGAAATATCATCCATATTGTGTAATTACGTGAAGTGGAGAAACCACTGTTCCATTTCGCGAAATGGATACAAACGTTGTCCATTTCTCGAAATGTACAATAACGCGATGTGGATGCGACATATATACTATATATTGGCCATAAGCAATTTTCCTCCATAACTGACGTACCGTATTTATCTCAACTGTAATTTAATTACTATATTTTTTTTTAATTACAAATGTAAATCAAACGATTTATATCATTATTTAATGCGACTTATTACAAATATAAAAAAAAAAAATAATTTGAAAACCAAAACTTGTATGATTTTCATATTTACTTGAAATGAGTTTTTACATTCATTTATGAATAAAATAAATGATAGAGAAAATTAGTATCTTATTTTTAAGAGAAAACGATCTTATTGAATGTCGGTATTTCATCTTTCATGATCGCATTTTCTCTCGCCACCCTCTCGTAACAGTTTCATTATTTTTAATTTTTTTATTTCTAACAATTAGGCCGTTGAGTTATGACCGTTTTCCACGTGATCGCTACAACTATATAATATAATATACCTCTAGCTTATTCTTTTAAAAGAATTAAAAAGCTTAATCTAATTCTGCAGACAGATATATATGAGTACACGTACATACACCAAAATCCCGAGGCTTGGGACACGCCCTGTACACGTCTACACACTTGGCCCAGCAATCAATCAACGCGTTTATATAAATATATCGTGTATTCGGCGGACATATCAATGCAGCTCTACACCGTTGAACGATTACCGATAGCAAGGAACCTATCATTACACTTGCAACCCGCGATGAATATAATTTATTATAATATAAAATATAATACGAACATAAATATTATACATAGCTGCTGTTAAATGAGTCAAAGGGCACTCTAAAAATAATAATCTTATACCTTTCGTTTCATTGCAGACGATTAAATGTGTTTGAATTTACTTGGCGTTATAGAAACGCCCTTCTCTCGAGTTCGTTGATTTTGAATGCATTTAATGTAAAAGTTTCTCGTCTGTTTTATTTTCAATAATATTATAGTCTGTTCGCCCATTTGACGTCTATAGTACATAATTGACGAAAGTTTTTCCAAGTCAAATCGCAAGATACCTAATGTGTTTCCTACCAACACTTCCGACGTTAATTGTCGTATTGAAAATCTTCCGCGTATATATTATATATATATACGTATATGTATTATATACTTGTTAAACGAGGTGCATGGATAATGCATATTAGTCGTGTAATATAGATGTGTGTGTATACGTATACCTTTCACTCGCCGCGCATTCATTCAGACCTTTGGTGTCTTTATTGTAACCTAACCTGGTACTATATATAATATGTACACTAAAACAGTGACAATATCCATGGTTGAATTCCAGATAAGGTAAATTCCCTCAGAAATCGCCGTATAGTCATCGAAACGGTCCGATTCTCTCATCCCCTACAACCGATTCGCTCTTCTCAATCCTAACCTATATTTATCGACGATTTTTTTTCTTTCTTCTCTGTATGCCGCATTAGTAAACGATTGCAACTATTCGCAACCGATTCGTATCGGGTCGTTAACACCGAATACCGTGCAGTATATAACTATACCTACATCTCTACGTCCAAATGTTGGTGTGATGGGGAGGGCCGAGTTATAGGTTTTCCTCGAAAACGACGATGGAGCTGCGTTCAACTAAGGGGTCCGAAATACCTCGACGGGTCTTGAGGTCGTGGCCGCGACACATAATGTATACCGTAATGTTAGTGTGTGTATGTGCTATCCTTGGTCGTTTACATTCGAGCCGCCAATAATATATTGCGGGCCGGCAAGCATCAGCATTGTCGAGTACTTTCCGGCCTATATAACGTGTGAACGGGAGACCACCGATATAATATATACGCCGTTCCGAACACGGTTAATACGGTTTTAGATGAACCACGTACCTACACTTTTATACATTATATTATATATTATATACGTTCCAGTGATTTATTATTTCGTTTTTCGCGCTCACGTAGTACCTACACACATATATATATATATATTTGTATTCGGCTTTCAGCCCGCAAGCCCGCCCGCCGCGATTCCATACCGTTCCGCCGCCTTTCCCGCAGCGATTTCATACAGTTTATGTAATATATTATGACGTTCGTATTATATATATATAAAGTATTGTTCGTTTTGAGTTATTAAAGGCGGACATAAATTTTACGATTTATACGGATGAATTACTATTATATTATATACACCAGTACAGTTGGTACAACGACAAATACTTTAAGTAAACCTACCGAATTCCAACTAAAACGTATAAACTTATATATACAATCACTATATAAAACAGAGAAGGAATCTTCACATAATTGCCCGTGTTCGCCTTTATAGATACACTATATAACCGTTCCCCGTTTACCTCCTCGCCGTCGACCGGCTCTCAAAGACAAACGCGAGTTCGTAAAGAATTTAATTGCCGTCGACTCGCGTGGCGTATTGGCCAGAGATTCAGAAGAAACGGTTTATATAATGTTATAATAATATGTATATATCATTCGTGTGTACGTATAATATGAGGTATGTGTAGCGTACTATATAAATAGCGCGCCATTAATGACATTGAAAGTTCAGCTCGTACGATTTAAAGGGTTAAAATAATAGAGTCGAATACACGCTCGCTCGTCGTATTAATGCATATTTATAATGGGTGGCCAATAAGAAGAAGCTGCACGATCAAACGAAATACCTGTAAGAGTCAAGAGCAAAAATATAAAACTTTCCAACTATAAATAAACGTAAAAAATACGATAATACATTGCACACAATGTGTATAAAATGTATGTTTTTACATCAATATTTAAATTTATTTTTATAATACTAAAATATTTTTTATGTAAAACACAAGTCCCTTTAGTTTAGCCACCCCTGCTATAATATATAACCTGTTTTGCCCGAAGACCACACCGTTAAATCGCAATCGTCAGAGAATAAGTGGCGGCGTGCATACAAGTCTAGGTAGTATTAATTTTTCATTAAGTGTTATTTTGTGAATTTTATACCAGTTGACTTACAATAGCCGCTTTTTTGAATGTCTAATTTATCCATTATTTTTTAGTTTCGTGACCTGAACTCATTTTCCATCACATTGTTGTTATTTAAATTTTTACGATATTGTATAAACAATGTTTTGAAGCTGCTGAAGAGGTTTTTATTTGTCGTCTACTTTTGATGGACGAGAGACGCGACGCGTAGAGGAATACCAACTCCAATGGGAGCTATATAAAAACAAAAAACCATATGTTTGTTTTTCGGTAGAATAATAATAGTAATAACAATAATAACAATATTTTTTCGACCGCTATACGATCATGGTCGTTTTTGCGTCCGAAGCAGAAAAACGGTCCCTGCGCATATTAGTAATATACGTATATTATATAGAATCATTATTTTCTCTCTCCGGGGGATCGCGTCGACGTGCTTTTCACGGGGGACGTCGTACACACACGTGGATAATATATACGACGTATACGACTATATATACGTGCTAGTTGAATATCGACATTGTTATCTCACGCTAACCGAACTCGCATAATACTATATATAAACACAGACATCGGTCGCTTAATCGAATTTCACACAAATAAAGCACAAGTAGATACTCTGTAAACGTTAGATGGGTGATAGGTGTACCTAAGAATATTAAATTATTTTATTATTATTAGATTTTGAACCGAGCTAATATTGATTTTACAAAGACGGTGTATGTGTTTTTAAAGCTCAATTTTATTTGCTTTTTAAATACGAATTTGAACCGAAACCATGTTACTTACTAGTGTAATTTCAGTCAAAACCGTGTTAGTAGCTAATTAATTATTGCTGCCGCATGCTCCTTCGCCGTCATCTGCAGGCGTGGCCATAATATATACGTCTATAAATTTGAATGGTGTATATATAATTTTTGTATATATAAAGGTTATATGTATATATATATATAGTGGGTATTCCGAACTTTAATTTTGCGTTTTTGCATTTTTTATTCTTTGGTTGATCGTTGGTTGTTTTTTATCGTTTATATTTTTGTCGCTGTATAAATCGTATTCACGGATGTTTTGTGTTTAGGAGTGGAGAATAAAGTATGATTGTATAATATGATATGATGACGCTTTGAAAACCAATCTTATAGAGGAAATCCTTACAAATCTTTACGATATCTACTTTAATACAGATTAGAATAAACGGTTTAAATCTATGATATTATACAATGTATGTATTATGATTCTCTATATAATATGTTGCATTAATATTATTATTTTTTGTTTTGTTTCTTTGAGTTTTAGTACCGCAATTTAAATTTCAATATTTCTACGTTCTAGTATATGCCAACGTTTCCAGTAGTATTAAAATATATTGTAATATACGTTGTACACGCGTTGTAAATGTACATTGGTGGGTTGGTCGCGGTTCGTTGTTCATGAAAGCCCCATCGACTTTTTGTTTTTTAAACGTGTCTTTGCAGCGGTGCAACCATCCGACTCCCATCAATTTATTATCATGCTATAGTGCTTTAATGCTATTTTTTCTCCAATGATAATAATTTAAAAGTCTCCTCATTTCCGAGGTCGAACTCCGGTGGCGTTATAGCGCGACCGCACGACCAAACTATCTTGAATAGTAATAACAATAACAATAATAATAATAATTGTCATCCGCTCGGAAGAAGACGACACCTGCGGCGCTTCCCAAGGTCGTCACATAAAAATGTACGCTGTACGTATTAAAGTAATAATGATAATAATAAATAGTAGCTTTGAAACGATTTTGTGCGATTATTATCGTACGTATCCAACAATGTCGTGCCTATATAATATGTCCAAGAGAAACCCTTCTACTCGCTACGACGAACAAGCTTACAGTAATTTTTCACGATGGTTAAATATTAGCGAATCCTCGTGAGGGCGAAAAGTTCTACTGGAATTCCCGCTGGCGTATAAAAAACAAAACATCTATTTAAATGATGATCCGCGATAGGTGTTATGGAAATAATAATAATAATAAAATGAAACTGCAATTGCATTTACGTTTGTACAGCGCATTGACGACAATTTTATTATACACTCGAGAAAGTACAACGACGACAAAATGATGGGAAATAAATAAATAACAGCGTAATTAACTATAACGAAATGGCAGGGAGAAACATAATTCCCAATCCGCACAAGTCAGCTCGTCGGGCAGGGATTTATTCTGCGATTAATAATGCGTACATAATAATAATGTTCAAAATAAAAGTTTTATTCCCGTAAAATATATCTGTATAATAATAATACAAACGTGCAATGTATATTATCAAATATATAATATTGTACACTTATTATTTATATAGCTATACACAACGCGAGTAATTGTATTGAAACTGTAGAGTGAAGTTTTTCGGAGCCGTATAATGTCTGAAACAAAAGATAAATGTATACTTTAATAATGAGTTTCTAAGCCTTAATTTGTTCAGTTGATTGAGATGTGCGCTTGTCGAACCATTTTCATGATAAAACTTGAATCATTTGTCTCTCTGCGAATAATTAATTTCATCAACGAGCCATGCATAAAACAAAATAAAAAAAAAAAGTATTAATAATAATGAAAGAAAACTGTATAACATAATATACAACGCTCCATTGACTTATAATCAGAAATTTGAATTTACCGTTGTTTATGCTTTATTTTATTATTATTTTGTAATATTATTTGACATTTAAACGTTATTAAAAAATGAAAAAAAAAATCAATGTTTGCGTGGCATTTTCCGACGATGAATAAAGTCTGCGATGTTTTCCGTTCCATTTGCAGACACAAATTCCGAATCCGACGAAAAAGATCAAAGCCGTAATATTAAATAGATTCTATTCGATATTTCTGATATAAAAGGGTGTATTACTTAAAATAAATTTTATTTTTATTTTTACAGACATCGCAAATCAAATATATTGTAATGCGAGGTTTTTATTTTGAATGTTTTATAGATACGTGTCTGAGAATTTTAGAGGAATCAAAACTTATGCTATATAAATATTATTTATTTACCTGTGAAATACATACATATTGAAAAATCGTTTTGAGTTCTATACGGCCAAAATTCGTATAACACAATTCGAATAACTGAAAATTGTACGTATAATGAATTATAGTCAACTATTTTAAAATGAGTGGTTGTTTAAGGAGAGGGCCCGGGGGGGGGGGTAAAATCACAAAATTCAAAACTCTGCTCGTCAACGATTCGTGCTCAGAGGAAAATGCTTATGGGAAAAATCGATAGAACTTAATAATAATATTATAAAGAAATGATAATATGCAACAGAATTAAATATTGAAATGAAGACATGTCATCTCAGAATCGTGTTTTGTGAATAATATGTAATTATTTGTAACATGCGTTGACCACACACAAATTTGTTTGTACAGCCATACACGAGCATCTCCTCCATCGTCTAATTTCGACATTTTTCACTTACAATTCTAATGTCAAAACCAGCATAATAATAATTATAATATTGCTATACCTTATAGATGATTTTACATAAAACATATATAATCGTTTACGTATAAAACTATAACCAATACTACATGTTATAATAGCTTCACATTTTTAAAAAAATTTAACATTTTATTTTGGTTGACAGAATAATCAACGAGAAAAATAGCGTGCTTTATTAAAATGTTTAAACAAATTATGCTCAAGACCGTTTTATCGCAAAACAAATATTTATGTTTATACTTTTTTAAATAAAATTTTCGGATGGTATTAGCCAAATTAACGATAAATAGCTGACTGCATGTGCTCTACAAATCTTAAGAAAACCTCCTTGGTCATTACTTTTTTTTTAAATATATATATTCTTAGGTTTTTATTGAAAAAATCCGATAAATCTCTCAAAATGGGTTGGTGAGGATTTTTGCAAACCCTGATTAACACACAATGTTGAATTATAATACGATGACGACGATTGTGTTTATTCGTGAAAGCGGCATTTTCGCACGTTGTCAATATGAAAACAGTCGGTATTAAACCGTTATCTGGAAAAACGTTTTCAAACGCATAAATAAATAGCTTGAAAATTTCCACATCGGTGACGCACAACATAATATAATATAATATTATATAATATTATTATACCTATAATATACACCTGACGTGACGTTTAGACGGCGG
>VUJU01000394.1:10193-55684 GCA_009835225.1 Aphis craccivora
ACAAATTTACCTGATCACGGTGAGATATTGTAACAATAAAAATATACGTTTATATTTTTTTTATTCATAATACGTACAATTAATAATTTTGATTTTGTTTATATAATGTTGAGTGACAATATACGCCGAATTTAAAAGGCTTTCGTTAGTACTATGTGGCGTTTACATATAAAATACTAAAATTAAAAATATAAATTGAGGTGTACAAACTTAAAATTTTGTTTTAGATAAATTTACTGAAGTACAAATCATAGCGAATGCTTTTGGTATGTTTACCGCTGGGTTTGAAACAGTTGCATCTACTATAAGTTATTGTTTATATGAATTAGCATTAAATAAATGTATTCAAGATAGAGTACGTCAAGAGTTTGAACTGAAACTTTCCGAAAATGACGGGAAAATCAACAACGCGTTTTTGACAGATCTTCATTACTTGGATATGGTTATAGCAGGTAATTTCTTATTATAATATTTACTGCATAAAACAAATATACCAAATTAAATCTCTAGGCTATACCTAGGGAATAGATTCAATAGTAAATACATATTTTTATTCGAAGAGATATTTTAAATCTTATAAAAATATAGTTATAGCCTATAACTATTTAATTTAAAATACTAATTAAACTAATTAAAACGTACTCGACAGTGATGTATTTGGTATAATTTTTCAGGGGGGGGGGCAAAATAATAAAAATCTCTAAATGTTACAATACAAAAAAATTTGAATGCAATACAGCATTTATAGTTGTTAGACACTGGTTCAAACTTGTATACAGTTATAAACTTAAAAATAATATAGCATAATATATAGCACCTTTCTGACACAAAAAAATATAATACTGACCTTATAATATAATTATTTTTTTACTAAGACTAGTGACTATCAAATTTATTATTTTATATTAGAATATTATTTTTAGGTTTATACCTACGTTTATAAATTATAACCAGTGTCTAACAACTAATACAGTAGGTAATGCATTCGAATTTTCTTATATTATAACAGCGAGAGATTTTTGTATATTTTCTTATACCTAATATATTTTTCGGATTAAATACGTTTCGTATAAAATATTTTCTGCCTTCTTATTTTCGTTAATCGATAACAATATTTTTCTGTTAAAATACGGTTATGACTTTATATTTTTCGTCTCAAATGTGATTCTGATATAATACTTTTCTTAAAATTTATTTTTCGGCTAAAATACTGTTCGGACAAAATATTTTCGGATATTTTACGCGCTTTGCATATCAATAACCTCATCAACTTGAATGTACTTGTGCCTATGTATAGGTATTTAGCAAAACCAATCTGCAATCCAATTAAGCGATCTTGCCCTATATTAGACTGTAACCAAATTTTTAACCTAAGTTGAAAAAGTGAATCAAACGCAAAAAATAACAAAATAATAAAATTATCAGTGATATGTGGTCATATTATAACGTATAACATAACTTTGTTATATTATAGTTAATCTTAGTAAACTGTCTAATGTAATCTAGTCCTAGTCATAATACACAATATCCAATAATAATATTAATAATGGAATTTTGATTATAACTCAGTGCTTACGTAAAATAATAAAAAAGAAAGTCTCAGAGGGGGCAAATTCCCCTATTGCCCCCTCAAATACGCCACTGGTACTCGAATACTTAAACATATTATTTTCAACTTCAACTTATACTCATCATTCATATTATTTTTATTTAATTAAAACTAATATTCCCATTTGGTATTATTTGGAAAATGATCGAATTACCCAATTGATTTTTTTTTACATTTTATTTAAATAATGTAAAACTTTAAAAACGAATTCTTAATTTGTTCCTTGAATAATTGTAAAATAATCAAAATAATACGTCATATTATACAATTATTACATTTTTTTAGAAACATTACGTATGTATCCTTCAGTTATTGCTTTATTCAGAAAAGCAATACAAACATATCAAGTACCCAACGATTCATTAATCATTGAAAATGGCCAAAAAATAATAATTCCTGTTTATGCATTGCATTACGATAATAAGTATTATCCGAATCCTAAAAAGTTTATTCCAGAAAGATTTTCAACAGAAGAGAATGCTAAACGGCCTACCGGTGTTTACCTGCCATTTGGTGATGGGCCTCGAATGTGTATAGGTATATTTTTGAATAGAAAGTTTAAATGCTACAAATGTTAATACTATTTTAATTTTCCAGGAAAACGTTTTGCAGAGATGGAAATGAAATTAGCAGTTGTTGAAATGTTAACTAAATTTGAAATATTTACGTGTGAAAAAACAGAGATTCCTCTAAAATATTCTAATAACATTTTTACATTAGTCCCAAAACATGGAATTTGGTTAAAATTTAAAAAAATTAATTAACCAAAGCTAACTGGAGAAAGTTGTATGATTTTTTTATTTTTTGGTTAACTGTATATAGTATCATAGTGTTATAGATATATTAATATAATTGTAAATACAAAGTATGCTTTTATAATACTCGTAATCTACATATGTAATAACTAATAAGTATTTATAAAATTAAACTTATGTTAATAATATGCGACTATCTATACAATCTATGACTGCCTACGACTATGCAGTCGCATAATAATTATTATATAGAATGTAATAAGTGATATGTGTATTGTTAATACCAAAACCATTATGATTTTTACAATTCATAATTTAGAATTGATACGCAGAAATATAGATTTAAAAATAAAAATAAAAAATAATTAATTCATAAGCATGAACATAACAATAGAAGATAAATGCAATTTTTTTATATAAAATATACTTATATAATAACTGTTCTGATATCCTTAATTTTACACTATCCAAAATCATACGAAAATATAAAAAAATGTCGTTGATTTATTATATTAATTAATTAAACTTTTAACTTATTAGAGCTTTTATATTATACAATAGGAAATTTATTTAAATAAACTAACAACAATTTATAAATCAATCTAACTTTAACTTAATCTTTTATTTTAACGAACGATTATCACAATATTATTATCTGTATCTAAGTATTGATTTATTAGACATAAAATGAACGAATAATAATACTTGTGAACTTAAAAAATGTATAATATATTGGTGTTAATATGAGGTGTAAAATGTATGAATTAATTTTAATTTTCATAAATGTCACTTGATAATATTATTGCCCTTAGAAAATATAATTCATTTTAGTTATGTAAATAGAGTTTATTGTTTATGATTATTTTTCAGTTTAATTTAAAACCTTGTTGGGTACTTTTAAATAATTACGTAAATGTTGTATATCGATAACAAAAACCACTATTATAGTAGACAGAAATAATGAAAGTGGACTGAACTACATATAGCTTATAAACTAACATATAGCTTGTTTTTTTTTTTTAATCTAAAAATCTGTATTTATGTGGATTATTAATAATCCTGACAATATTATTTTATTTTAAAATTTACACTTATTACAGTTTACAGTTAAACCAAGTTTTTTCTATTAATTAACATTTTAGATTCTGAAAGAAGTGATGAATTATGTATTGATTTTACAATGATGTGTGTGTGTGTTTTTTTGTGTGTCTGTGTACACTGTACAGCATAACTAGTCGAAATAATGCTTCTAAATTTGGGGGTGAATTCCGATGGCAAAATGAATATCCGTGGTGCATTATAGAGGTTAAAAGTAAACATATTTAAAAAAAAATCGAGAAACACAAAAAAAAGTGAAGGAAAAACGGGAATTTTTAAGCAAATACAGCTTTCGACCAAATCGACATTTTATATGGTTGTAAATTGTAATTCAAAAACTAATCACTGTAAATACTTGAAATTTTCACCAAATGTTTATGTAAGTGTTATCTATATACAGTTAAATTTTCATTTTGATTTTTTTTTCAGTTATTTATAGACCATAGAAATTTTCAATTTTTAAGAGAATTTTTTTTTTGTGTAGATAAAAAAAAATTGGATGACCAAAAACACTTGAAAATTTAATACAAAATCCTTATGATTTATTCTTATTGTAGCTAAAAACAATTAAAAATCGTTAGTCAAATTTTTTTTTATAAGCATTTTAAGTTCAAATTTTTACGAAATCTGTCGAAAATGCGAAAATTTGCAAGTAATATTGAAGTTGAAAAATCATAAAATTGTTTATGTTAATTACTAAGAATTAAAAATACAATACTAAGTTTTCCATAAGTTTTCCTTCAAGTATCTATAGAGAAAACTCGAAGTATCATAATAGGAAAAAATTTAAGTGCGTTTGAATTTTAAATTTTTACGAAATAGCGTAACGATAACGATTTATCCTCAAACGATTTTAATTATTTGTTCTTATTCAAAAAGTATAAGTCGTAGTATAGTCGACATACTTGAAAACTTCACCAGTTATTTAGATTGGCATTTTCTATACATGATTTACTTTTCAAAATATTTTGACTTTTTTTAAGCTATTTATAGACAACTGAAATTTTCAAATTTTCTGAAAAAATTTGTTTGAAGTGTCGATAACCATTTTTTTTCGAAATTACCATTTGAAGTTCAAATATTAACAAAAATTCGTCAAAATCATGAATATTTGCAAATTATTTTGTAGGTATAATTCATAAAAATTTTTTGTATAAGTAGCTAATATTTGAAAATTTAATACAAGGTTTTTCATAAGTTTAACTTACCATAATTATAAAAGAACTTAAATTTTAGTGTATTCAGGCCATTAAAACATAAACCAAATTTTCACCAACCACTGGAAATTATATCCTATAGGCTGACAAATCATCTTCGTTCAGAATCGTTTTTCATATACAGTGACAACTATCATTGGATTCAAATTTAATACTCTTATAATATATAATAGTGATCCATTCGGCACCTAATGTACAGTAGAGCGGTACCCATCACTTACCCGCTTTTTTTTTTTTTTTAAATTTTCTTACGTATTTAAATATTAAATTTTTCAACCGACAAAACTAATTTGTGTCTTTTTAATAGAATTATTAGTTTGCCAAGTTAGTTTAAAACAATATTGTAAGATATTGGAATTATTTTAATGTTAAAAAAATTAAAAGTAATTACAGTAAATTTAATGTATGTTATTGATTGAATACTTTGTTATAACTTATAAACAACACAAAAAACTGAAGTTTGATTAAAAATTAATAAATAACTTACAAAAAAGACATTGATAAGATTATTATAATAATTAGTGGTTTATTTCAAAGAAATCATCTAAAAGATTTAGATTTGTATTAAATCTTGATATGAATTCGATGCCTTGATATTATATGACATCCGTTTATAGGTTATATAATGATATTTGGGCAATTGTTAATATTTTTCAAATTAAATGTAAAATACAAGCAAATGTTCTTGGTTAATATTATAATCTCGTCCGTACACGAAATATTTGCTAAATGCCTAAGGTATTTAGCGTTGTACGTAATAACGGCATAACGATTTTTTAAAAAGAAAATAATAATTAACAATAATAAACGGCTATACGTACAACGTATTTACGTATAGGTGTGTATTAAATGTATCGTTTAATATATTATATTGACTGGACTACTTAGGTTATTTTGATGATAATAATACATTATCTTAACAGAAAAAAGAAATAACCACCACACAAGATAGACATAATAATAATACTATAATACCTCAGCGATCCCCACATATTTAACAGATTAAGTGCGGCCCGCGCTAGTAACAATACTACAATACCCTTTCCTAACAATATAATATATAATATCATTGATTATAAATAATAACTAATAAATTATAATCAATGTTAATATATATAATTTTAGATCCTGAACGAAGTGATAAATGTATTGATTTTATAATGATGTGTGTTTTATTTTCTGTGTGTTTGTGTACAACAAAAGTAGTAGAAATAATGCTCAAATTTCAAACTCTGGGGGTAGTTTCCGATGTAAAAGTGAATATCCTTGGTGCATTATAGAGGTCAAAATAATATAAATTTTGCAACAGTTTTCAAAAAACTCGAGAAAAACAAAAAAAAAAAAATGACCGAAAGACAGGAATTTTTACGCAAAACCAGTTTTTGACCAAATCGACTTTTTTTATATTATGATTGTTATTAAAAAACTAATCACTGTAAATACTTGAAATTTTCACCAAATGTTTATGTCAGTGTTATTTATATACAGTTGAATTTTCATTTTGACTTTTTTTGAGTTATTTATAGACCACTGAAATTATTGATTTTTGTTGAGTAATATTTTTTGAAGTGTCGATAAAAAAATGTTGGATGACCAAAAACACTTGAAAATTTATTACAAGGTTTCTTATGATTTTTTCATATTGAAGCTAAAAACAATTAAAAATCGTTAGTCACAATTTTTTTTTATAAGCGTTTATAGTTCAAATGTTTAGGAAATCTGTCGAAAACGCGAAAATTTGCAAGTAATATTGAAGTTGAAAAATCATAAAATTGTTTATGTTAATACCTAAGAATTAAAAATACAACACTAAGTTTTCCATAAGTTTTACTTCAAGTATCTATAGAAAAAACTCCAAGCATCATGATAGGAAAAATTTTAAGTGCGTTTGAATATTAAATTTTTACGAAATAGCGTAAGGATAACGATTTATCCTCAAACAATTTTAATTATTTGTTATTATTCAAAAAGTAAAAGTTGTAGATACTTGAAAATTTCACCAGTTATCTAGATTGGCATTTTCTTCACATAATTTAATTTTCAAAATATTTCGACTTTTTTTGAGCTATTTATTAGACAACTGAAATTTTTAATTTTTCTGAAATATTGCATTTTTGAAGTGTCGATAAAATTTATTTGGCCCTATAAAAATAATTGAAAATTTAATACTAGGTTTTTCATAAGTTTAGCTTACAATAATTATAAAAGTACTTAAATTTTGGTGTATTCAGGCCATTAAAACATAAACCAAATTTTCACCAACCACTGGAAATTATATCCTATAGGCTGACAAATCATCTTCGTTCAGAATCGTTTTTCATATACAGTGACAACTATCATTGGATTCAAATTTAAAACTCTTATAATATATAATAAAGATCCACACGGCACCTAATGTACAGCAAAGCAGTACTCACTTGTCCGCTTTTTTATATTATTAATTACTGTATTTAACCTAATATATATACCTACTTGTAAGAACAACTAATAGAATAATTGCTCTGTTGTTGTGGAGCGTTCTAGAAACATTATTAAATAGGTACTATAATATAGGAATACAGTTACAGTGCCGAGTCGTAATACATAATCTCATCAGAAACAAGAAGTCCCCACCACTCACCATAGACATAATAATAATATTATACCTACTCGTAGAGACAACCAACAAAATAGTTGCTCTGTTGTTGTGGATCGCTTTATCCCCATTAGTAAATAGTAAATACTATATTATGGGAGTACAGTTACAGTGCCGAGTCGTGTGCGTATCGTGTTGGTTGTATTTCCGTGCAAACAATCTTGGACGATGTATTCGTTCACTGACAATTGGTGGACATATATCATTACGCTATGTACAATAATTGTTACCATTACCTACTACTTCTGCGTTTCGACCTTTAAGAAATGGGAAAATCTCAATGTGCCGTACATTAAACCAATACCATTGTTTGGCAACTTTTTGAGTATAGTTTCGGGAAAAGATCATCCGTTGGAATTTTACAGTAGAATCTATTACCAGTTCGCCGGTCACAAATACGGGGGACTTTTTCTAATGAGGACACCTTTTTTAATGATCCGAGATCCAGAAATAATAAACGACGTCCTAATAAAAGATTTCGCCTCTTTCCCCGACCGTGGTATTTATTCCGATTTCTCGGTAAATCCATTGTCGGACAACTTGTTCTTCATGGAAAATCCTCAATGGAAAACAATAAGAAGCAAATTGTCACCTGCATTCACATCTGGAAAACTCAAGAATATGTATAATCAGATGAAAGAAAGTGGTGATATATTAATGAAAAATATCGATACAGTTTTAAAGGAAAACAACAATGAATTAGAAGTAAGAGACATTCTGGGAAAGTATTCGACCGATGTCATCGGTGCATGTGCTTTCGGGCTCAAGTTAAACTCCATAAACGATGATCAATCCAAATTTCGTAAGTACGGAATATCGATATTTGCACCTTCAAAAAGAGCGCTATTCAAAGAATTGTGTGTGATGATCACCCCTTTACTTTTGAAAATTATAAAAGTGAAAGATTTCCCTACGGAGGCGACTGATTTTTTTCAAAAAGTGTTTAAAGAAACAATAGCATATAGACTAGAAAATAAAATAGTCAGAAATGATTATGTCGATTATTTACTGCAAGCAAGAAAAGATTTAGTGTTGAACCCAAATTTACCTAAACATGGTAAGAAATTTTTTGTGTAAAATTACGAAATTAAATATATAAATATTGTTGTGTAAAATTAAAAAAAATTTGTTTTAGAAAAATTTACAGAAACACAAATTGTAGCAAATGCTTTTGTAATGTTTGTTGCTGGGTTTGAATCTGTAGCAACTACTGTAAGTTATTGTTTATATGAATTAGCATTGAATAAATCTATTTATGACAAAGTTCGTGAAGAAATTAAACTAAATCTGTCCAAAAATAACGGACAAATTGACTACGAGTTTTTGATGGATCTTCATTATTTGGATATGGTTATAGCTGGTAATTTGTTATTTTTACTAATATAGTATTCCATAAGAATAACAGATTTTAATATCATTCATAGAATACAATTTTTTGTACCTGACTATTTAATTTACGATTTTTTGACTTACATATTTTTTGTTAAGAACTATTATTTTCATCCACAGATCATATTTATTATTCATTTTATTTTGATCTAATAAAATAAATATTCAAAAAGATATTTTTTTGGTCAAATTTATCAAATGAAAATTTAATATACATATTTTAATATATTTAGGAATATAATGATTTAAATATATTTTTTTTCTATATCGATTTGATAGTACACTAAAATAAATCAAAATAATATTTGTGATATAATAATTTTATTTTTTAGAAACACTTCGTAAGTATCCTCCACTGGTTGTTTTGTTCAGAAAAGCATCTAAAACATATAAAGTATTCGACGATTCATTAATAATTGAAAAGGGCCAAAAAGTAATAATTCCAGTTTATGCATTGCATTACGATAAACAGTATTATACGGATCCGGAAAAGTTTATCCCAGAAAGATTTTCTCCAGAAGAGAAAGCTAAACGTCCAAGTGGTATTTATTTTCCATTTGGTGATGGACCTCGAATATGTATAGGTAATTTTTTTATCGGTAAATTTAAATGCAATAATTGTGAATTGTAAAATATACTTTTAAATTTCCAGGAAAACGTTTTGCAGAAATAGAAATGAAATTGGCTATGGTTGAAATATTAATAAAATATGAAGTTTTTCCATGTGCAAAAACAGAAATTCCTTTAACATATTCTATTATGTCGATGCCATTGGTACCAAAACATGGAATATGGCTAAAATTTAAAAAAATTGATTAAATGAAGATAATATTATATGGAATAAATAAATTACGTTTTAATTTAACTTGAAAAAAATAAATATGAATGGTTTTTTAATTTATTGTTTGTTTCTAACTATTTTTTAACATTACTTTGCAACTTAAGTCTTAATATTAAATAAAAGGTCACTCTTCGAAATTAAAAAAAATTTAAAGATAAGTATAACTGCTCTGTAATATAATATGTGTTAAATAAATAATAATAATTAATCTTGTCATGAAAGAGTTTATCAATGTAATGTACCTATATGATAAACTTACTTGAGTTCAGTGATAAATAATTGTGTACTAAGAAAGTATCTATGAAAAGTAAATTTAGCTATGTTTTGACTTAGTATATATTATGTATAGTATAAATATATATATTTTTTTAGATAGATTATTTATTTTACTATTATAGAAGTACCTTAGGTTGAATTAATTTGTGCCATAACATTGCATCGTATATATTCTTTTTAATCACATAAAGAAAAAAATTATTTTTCAACGATTGTTCGTTTTTGAGTTATACCGTAAAATGGAAATCGATTTTGTCGATTACAAAATAAAAAAAGTATAATAATATACTAATCATGTTTTTTTTTTTATATTTTAAGTGAACTTATTAATATTACAGTGTTGATTTGTTTTTTTTTTTTTTACAAAGTTATGATTAAAAAAAAAGCAGGCAAATGGGTACCACTTTTCTGCACATTTGGTGCCGTGTGGATCATTATTATATAATATAAGAGTGTTAAATTTGAATCCAATGATGGTTATCATTGTATACGTAAAACCATTCTGAACGAAAATGGTTTGGCAGCCAAGGATATAATTTCCAGTGGTTGGTGAAAAATGTGGTTTATGTTTTAATAACCTGAATACACCAAAATGTAAGTTCTTTTATAATTATTGTAAGTTGAACTTATGAAAAACCTAGTATTTAATTTTCAACTCTTAGCTACTTATACAAACAATTTTATGAATTATACCTACAAAATAATTTGCAAATATTCAGGAATTTGACAAATTTTAGTCAATATTTGAACTTGAAATGCTAATAAAAAAAAATTGTGCCTATGTATTCTTATAATTTTTTAATAACTATAAAAATAACTTATAAGGAACTTTGCATTAAAATTTCAAGTATTTTGATAATGCCAAAAAAATGTTATCGACACTTCAAAAATGCAATGTTTCAGAAAAATTAAAAATTTCAGTTGTCTATAAATAGCTCAAAAAAAGTCGAAATATTTTGAAAATTAAATTATGCGAAGAAAATGCCAATCTAAATAACTGGTAAAATTTTCAAGTATCTACGACTTATACTTTTTGAATAAGAACAAATAATTAAAATCGTTTGAGGATAAATCGTTATTGTTACTCTATTTCATAAAAATTTAAAATTCAAACGCACTTAAAATTTTTCCTATCATGATGCTTGGAGTTTTTTCTATAGATACTTGAAGTAAAACTTATGGAAAACTTAGTGTTGTATTTTTAATTCTTAGTTATTAACATAAACAATTTTATGATTTTTCAACTTCAATATTACTTGCAAATTTTCGCATTTTCGACAGATTTCGTAAAAATTTGAACTTAAAATGCTTATAAAAAAAAAATTTGACTAACGATTTTTAATTGTTTTTAGCTACAATAAGAATAAATTATAAGGATTTTGTATTAAATTTTCAAGTGTTTTTGGTCATCCAAATTTTTTTTATCTACACTTAAAAAAAAATTCTCTTAAAAATTGAAAATTTCTATGGTCTATAAATAACTCAAAAAAAGTCAAAATGAAAATTTAACTGTATATAGATAACACTGACATAAACATTTGGAGAAAATTTCAAGTATTTACAGTTTTTGAATTAAAACCATATAAAAAAGTCGATTTGGTCAAAAACTGGTTTTGCGTAAAAATTCCCGTTTTTCCGTCATTTTTTTTTTTTTTTTGTTTTTCTCGAGTTTTTTGAAAACTGTTCGAAAATGTTTATTTTTTACCTCTATAATGCACCAAGGATATTCACTTTTACATCGAAAACCACCGCCAGAGTTTGAAATTTGAGTATTATTTCTACTAGTTTTGCTGTACACAGACACACAAAAAAAAACACACATCATTTTAAAATCAATACATTCATCACTACGTTTAGAATCTAAAACAATTGAATCATTTAAAAATATTAAATGAAAATAGCGAATTATTATTTGAAATTCTAACAAATAATCTTTGGATACAGTATAATATTATATTACCATATTCTATGTTATGTTGTTCTCAATATTATTACAATCATAAATTCTTATCTTATCAAATTTATTTACTAATTAAAATACAATTTTTTCTTAATGATGTTAATACATTAAAAACAACTAAGTAAATGTTGTTAAAGTAATGAACGTGAAACATAGTTATAACTCTATACATACTATATGGATTTATAAAAATATATAGTACCTATATTAGTAATGATTGGAGCGATGATTACATTTTATAATATTTATTTATTTAAATGGTTTACTATTAATAATTTTGTATCGTTTACTTAATTTTGGACATTTAATATTTAACGTAGAGAGTAGTAGCTAGTGATTGACAATAAATTTAATTTCCAAACAATTAATAAAATGTTTTTGGAAAAACAAGATTTTGTTTTATTTTATCAACAAAAAATCCATTAAGACTGAATCTTCTTCAAAAAAAATTAAATTAGAATTTATGAGATGTGTTAGCTTTTTGAGTTATCTATAGACATTATTAAAACGTTATTTTTTATTTGTTTAGTTTTCTATTAAAAAACCTTGACAATTAATATAATTGTCTTGATTAGTATAGTTCCTAAATAAATTGTTTTGCATTTTTATACAAATAAAAAGGTAACTAACTCATGAAAATATTAATTTATTTTTTTTTTTTTACTATACGTATACCATAAAATTTTAGAATTTAAATTATAAGACTTTATCTCCAATAATTAACAATTTGTTTTTATTGGAATTAAGTAAATAGTCAATTTAATATTAAGTCTAATAATGAATTCTTATCAAAAATGTTCATAATTTTAGTGTGATAAAAAGCAATTAATTAATCTGTTATTATATAGTAGGTGTAATATGTAAAGGATGTGTTAAATATGAATTAACTGATAAATAATTGCATTAAAAAAAAAAAAAATTCTGAGTAGGTAGCTATTGATAGGTTTGGTATGTCAATCTATAATATAACATTTTATCTTTTATGGTACCTACTTATATTACTATTGTAATAATTTATTTTACAATAATTAATACTGTCAAGTTCAATTAATGTTTGTTAAAAAAAAAAAAAAAAAAAAAAGCATTCATATTATTAATTAGTAATTATCATAGTTATTATTATATATCATATTATATTATAAAGTTATAAATCAATTATCAATAATCTAATTACTAATTGTTGTTTAACAGGTTTAATTGCTTAAACTTGGTCTACATATTTTGAAACGAAGTAAAGAAAAATATAATTAACGTAATATAATGAAATGTGTTGATTTTCCAAACAATACCCATCGCAAGAACTCGTGACTTAGAGTCTAAAACTGTATTACGTATACTAGCATACATACTGTAATGGGCCGATATTCCGTCTTTTCAAGTCGTAGATTCTAAACGGTTATTTAAATCAATTTTAATTTGAAATTATTTATTTATTTATTTAATTCAACTTAAGTATAATAAATATATGTAAGATCGTGAAGCGCAAAGGTTCTGTGAATCTCTTATAATATGCGATGTATCATTTCATTATTCCCAAAATCAGAAGTCCATAACTTGGCCACGACTTCTATGTTGAATCTTTTTCAAAATATTGTTATCGTATGTGAAATTATGAAAACATGTATGGTTAAACTTTTCATCATCATATGACGTCAAATACACGGTTATTACACGGTAATGACGATTGTAGTGCGTTACTATTAAAACTAATGATTTAAATTAATTTCTTGTATATTTTCATATGATTATAATGGTGAGTTTAGAGATTCGAAGTTATCGTGAAATAACGCATTTCTTAATAGTTCTTAGAATTTTTAGTAAATTGGTAACTCATTACAATGGATATAATGTAAGAAACGTGTAGCGATGATCCACGCGCACTTGGTTATCGTAAATATTTCAAATTTTATTTGATTTAGATAACTAGATTACCTCACGAAGTCATTATCACAATGATGCTATTTCGTCATAAATTAGTAAAACTGTGATTGATTTTTTATTAACTGGTGATAATTTATTCACTTTGAAATAATTTTCATTTGTCTGACAGGAAATAAGTGTTAACTGGTTTGTCTATCGGTTACGTTGTGCATTAGATATTCAATATTATACACGTTAAACCATGTACTATACTCATCGTCCATCGCCCGATGGCGGGTACATATTTCCACGCTGTGTTTAGTCATCGTCAGGTTAAGCGTTGTATAGGTACTTTTAAATAATTACTTAAATGTTGTATATTGATAACAAAAAACAATATTATAGTAGTACAAAAATAATGCAAGTGTGCTGAACTAATTCAACATATAGCTTGTTTTTTTTTTTAATTTAAAAATCTGAATTAATGTGGATTATTAATAATCCTGACAATATTATTTCTTTATAAGTGTACAGTTAAACCAAGTTTCTTGTATTAACTAAAATTTTTTTTTTTAAATTTCTTATGTATTTAAATACTTTATTTTATAAATGGATAAAAGTTAATTTGTGTCTTTTAATAGAATTATTAGTTTACTTAGTTGGCTTAAAACAAAATTGTAAGGTATTGAAACTATTTTAATTTAAAATATTTAAAAAATATTACAGTAAAATTAATGTATGTTATGGATTAAATAAATTTTTATAAACAACACAACAAACTGATGTTTGATTAAAAAAAAATAAACTTACAAAAAAAAAAAAAAACATTGATAATATTATTATAATAATTAGTGGTTTATTTCAAAGAAATCATATATATGATTTGGATTTGCATTAAATCTTGATAAGAATTTGTTACCTTGATATTATATAACTTCCGTTTATAGGTTATATAAATTATATTTGGGCAATCGTTAATATTCTTCAAATTAAATGTAAAATTTTAATTTTTTTGTTTATCTTTATGTCTATCATGAAAGATAATAATATTTTACAAAAGTAAAAACAAAAAATTAATAACTGTCCATAAATATTTGCTAATATTGATTAATTTATTTTATGTATTTAAAGTAATTTATTCTTTACGTTTCATGATCTACTAGTTTATATTACTAATTTATTTATTGTTTTTTGCTATCCGACAAACGATTTTATATTAGAAAACTAGTGTTGCTCTTCATTCGAAATTTAATATTATATACAATTAATTTTACATTCAATCAATACAAGTGAATTTTTAAGCCAAAATTCCAACTTTCAATTTCTTGTTGAACAAGTATGGCCAAGGTTAAATATTAAAAAAAAAAAAAAGATGAATACACGATACGGTTTAAAATACATTGAAAAAAAAATCAATGTCTTTCTCATAATAATTCAACAAAATAACATATTATACAATAATTGTAGGTACCCAAAACTATAGAGTAGAATATCATATTAATAACAGACTGTAATTCATTTATCAAGTCGTAATTAGGTCAAAAGTATTGAAATATATATATATATATTATATATTAAACATAATAGCGTAGTTTGATTTCAAATACATATTAATAGTAATCAATAGGTAGAAAATATAAAATTAATATAAATCTACACATTATGATAAACAAAAGATACAAGGATCGTAAATGTGATATTTTTGAAAGTATAGATATTAAAAAGATTTCTTAAAAATGTTAATACTTTAATGAAAACCTAAAACCTTCAAAGTAGGAAAAAGTCACATAAAACAAATAAATTCAATTGGATTTGGAGCTAAAACATTATTGAATATACAACTTTTTTTGTTTTTTATGCCGAGGCTGATGATTTTAAAATGCATGAAATACTTGACTTAATTAATTTATTAAAATAGAATCATGTAACATAATATCTGCGCTAGAAACAACAGGCACATTGAAATAAAGGAGCAACACACTTAATTATAGGAATGCGAATTTATTTATTATAAATCAGTCATTGCGTAATAATAATAACGCAGTGTTGTAGATAAGAATTTAAAAAAAAAAAAACAGTAAAACAAATAAAATAATAATAATTTATAAGTCTAATAAATTAGAAACTATATTGATAAGAATAGACGTAGGTAATAAAGTAGTAAATTATTTAATGATCGGTACCTACTTAGCCATACAAAAATGACACTCGAATTCCTTACATATGAAAACATATTTTAAAAACTAGACTTATTGTCACTTTACTGATCTATTGTCTATTATTATTATAAATTAACCTAACCATATTACATTAGATATTAACGAAAAATAATAATTCAAATTTAGAACTACATTGGGTTACATTCTTACACAAGATACCAAGTCAATACTATTGTAGGGCACGACATTTATTTGAAATTAAAGTCTAGACATAATATACTCGCACTTCTATGAAATAGTCAATCGGCGTTTAAATATAAAAATTAATTATACATTTGATATGAATACAATTTATAGACATATAAGTATTATTCTTTACTACTTAGTTGTTTTTAAATTATGAGTGTGTATTGTTTGTATTTTATATTATATATTATATTTAACTACCTATGTATAAGAATAACGTGTGAAAATATTAATTTTTGAAGATGTTTAAAATATAAATAATATTAACAAAGACATTGTATTTTTATTTAATCATTTGTAATTATTATATTATATTTAATCTTAAATTGTGTACAGTATATAATTTGTCATTGAAAAAAGTACGAAAATACATACATAATTTATTCACGTTATATTAGCGTATGTTAATTCGATTTTACATTTCTTTGAAATAAACTTTTAAGAGTTTCAATCAAATACACGAAACATGGACGTATAAGTGTTTAAGTGAACGCTATACTACTAGTACACAATACGTGGAACATCGTTTAATGATTATTTATTTATTATATTATATTAAAATATTAATAACTGTACTCAATACAAGATTAAACCATTGTGGTTTTATATTTGTTTAATTAATTGTATTAAAATAAAATATAAATTTAAAAACCAAACTATTGTTTTGAAAAACATATTAAAATATAATTATAAATATTTTTCTTTTTTATGATTAAATATAAAAATACAATATTTATTTATATAGTATAATAGTTTTTTTTAGAAACGCTTCGTAAGTATCTACCTTTAATAATTGCTTTGTTTAGAATGGCATCACAAACATACCGTTTTCCGGCGATTCGTTAACATTGGAAAGGTGACAAACTAGTGATTCCAATGTATTCACTACATTACGATAGTAAATATTATCCGGATCCTCGCATAAACAATCCCGAAAGGTTTTCACCTGAGGAAAAAGCTAAACGGCCTAATGGTACTCATTTTCCGTTTGGCGATGGACCTAGAGTTTTTACCTATAGGTAAATATTTATAAAATATATATTTTATTTAAATGACATTACATTTTTTTTTTTCAATTTATATACAATATGCGTAATATTATGCATAATTATGTATATAATATTTGTTTTACTCTCTAAGAGAACGTTTTACTAACATTTGTTTAGTTTTTTTATTTTTACAGAAAAATCATTAAAAATTGTATACTTATATTTAGCACATAATGACAAGAAATCATGCTTTGTATTGTTAGTATGTATTCTGTGGATTTAGTTTTATCAGTAGACTATATTTGTTAAAAATCCCTGTTATAGTTTCAAATTGTTTGCGAAGCTTAAATTAAAATTACTTTTTAAATGAAGTATTAAATAAATGTAATCAATTATTTAGTAAGGTACAAATATATAATTTATGATATAGTGTGAAATAAGTAAACAATTTTTGGAAAAATAGACACAAAATAAAAATGGTATTTCAAACGATATATACAAACATGTAATATTTAATTGTATTAAATGCTGACAAGCGTATGATTTTTTAAAAATATATTTAATTTTTGAATACCTATTGCAATTTAGGTTTTAAACATTTAAAACACGTAATAATACATTACATGGCATATTTTTCTATTTGTATACTTGAACAGTTTTCTTTTTTTCTTTTTTTTCATATTCAAATGTTTTGGTTGCTTTTTTACGGATGCACAGGAAGAAATGATATATTATGGTAGTTAACGTAAGTACAACCATGACAGAAACGGACTTTTTCATATTTCAGATCAATATAACTAACTCATACTAGAAGATATTATATTTATATAGTACACATCACACTTAAAATATGATAACGTTTAAAAATATGTATTACGATATTATAGTTAATTATATAAGTTAGACGAAAATGTTTTTTATTTGACATGTTTGCTTTGAGTGTACAAAGTTTTATTCCATACTAGATTTTTTCGTTATCATGTCTTTCTTAGTGAAGGTGTACTCGTACACTAAAAGTTTTATGTTATCCTATACTCTACCATTAGTTTAAACATTATTTGATACTTAGTTTTCTAAGTTAAGTTATATTCATACCAAAATCATTGTTATACTACTCTACAGCTCATTGAAATTTTAAAAAAGTTAAATAATATCTAGTACCCAATTTATTATATTATGAAATAGTATTATAATAATATATATAATTTGTTTTTAGCGAAGGTGAGTTCAATCCGTTTAACTAATAGAAAATAGCAATCTAAATATATAATAAAATATTGCTTAGAAGTATAACATACTGACAAGCCGTTTCCGCTCAGAATTACTTTTCATACAAATAGTATTCAATTCCAATTATATTTAATTTCAGGTACGAAAAAATTACTTAATCTTCTTATGCAAAAATATCTTTATAAACTTTGAAAGAAACATGGCCTATCAGACTTAATTAAGCCTAATTGTTTTGTGTGAAGTTAAAATGTCATATGAAATGCTGAATTTGTCAGCAAGATAAATAGAACTGATAAATATATTATCCATTTGTAAATAATAATATAATTTAGTTTTTTGAGGTAAAAAATCCTTTTTAACAATAATTAACTTTAAAAAATAAAGATTTATGAGATTAACTTGTCTTGTAATCTGACAATGATATTAACTGAAAGTGGTTAAACGGTAAAAACATTATTCCATAATTTATTTATTTTTATTATAGTATAACTCTTATTTAGTTTGTTGATAAAATACAATTATTATTAAGATGCCTTGTTTTATATTAAATTAGAAAGGAGATTAAATATCAAAACATACAAAATAAGCTATAACCTAATTTCTTACATTAACATTTACTAATTTTTACTGTATAAAATTCTTGTTTCAATGTCATGAAAAAGATACGTTATAAACTTTAAAACAGTACATTCTATATAAACGTTGTAATTATTATTCATTAAGGACATATTAACTTGTTTTATTAAATGTTATCAACTATATAAATGTTAAATAAAAGTTGAAAACCATATATATTTTAATAGATTCAAATTAAAAAGAAATATTATTTTTATTATTTGAGCATCGATGTTATAATTTATTGTACATACGAGTAAATATCAAAAAACGTACAATAATTAAATGTATTTAAAAATGTTTGTGGTCAGCTTATTTTTCCTATTTCACACTATACTTTAATACTCTTTCATAATATTTTATTTATCATACTAATTGTAAAATTCCTAGTGAACGTGAAAAAAAATGTGAAACTGTAATTAATAATATATTGGGATTCGATCATACAGAGTAAAAAGGTAATTCATAACGAAACAACATAATACTACCTATGTAAGACTTTTATATTATAAATAAATGGATAGTGTCATCAATATTGGAAGCAAAATATAAAAGAGAGTAGAATCAGACTGACCAACTGTACACAATGCATAAATAAAAAAAATAAAATGGAAAAAGTAATTATTGCTAATAACCTTTATAATATTTAGAGGTAAAAGATAAAATAAAAAAAAAACATTTGAACAAAATTTAAATATAATAAGTCATGGACAATAACAATTAGTAACTTAATTTTAGCTCAATATTATGGTTTTTTAACTTAAAACTTATCAAAAGTATAGAATTAGACTCGGAGCTTACATAAAAAGTTAAAAGTAATTTCGTAAATTGTGTTGATGCAATAATGAACAAAAGAGTACTCTGTACTATAAAATTTTATTTTATAAAAAAAAATATTGTAATTTTTAAACAAAATCATTTGTTTATTGAAGAAATATTCAATTTTGTTTATTTAATTCCATCTCAAAGGTTTAGAAATAGTATAAAGTTACTTTGACTGATTGTAGGTATGTATTTCTTGGTTTCGTGAGTATTATATTTTTTCTTGTCATTTGCAGATTTCATTAAATTTATTTCTCTTTTATAATTTTGAACATTTCTGCTTAAAATCACTTTCAGTTGTCAAACATAACATTTATTTTTATTATTTCTTTTAAGAATTTTATACATTTTCCATTTTATTTTATGCTGTTCTAAATTTGTCGTTTCCCATTATTATTTTTTACTACTCTAATAAATAACCTTCGTTATCTCTTATGTGAAATTTACTTTGTACCTACAAACTAAAAAAAAAACGGCTAACCTAACCTTACCGGTCAATCTACGTCTTACTTGTAGCTTGGGTAAGTGTCGATTATTTATTTAACACGCTCTTCAAGATTCGGTATACTTTTTTTTTTTATTGTGAAACACATTTATAATATAATTGAGCATCTGGTATAAGAAATTATTTACGTAAAAATGCTAAATGGAAATATTATTTCACTCCAGTTGGAGACTGCTGTCCGAGTTACTGTTCAAATAGTAAGCATTCATATTTCAATACTTATAACGCATATATATTATATACCTATACTATAATCATTATATATAATGATATACTATAACCTCCTAAAATACTCCCAACTCCCCGTCAAAATATATTACGCTTGAAGGATATTACAGTCAATACAGTCTTATATCTTATAAAATTGGAGTAATTTATCATCATTTTAAAGTTGTTTATATATTTGATTCTATTTTATAACATTATTATTTTTGGAGTCCATGTTTTTTTTTTTTTTAATTCGACCCAACTCATCCTGAAAATATATGTATTATAGTCAATACATAATTTAATAGTTCAACACATTTTAAATTTATTTGCAATTTGAAGCTTTTTTTGTGTCTATTAATAATTATTATTTATTGTTTATTCTAAAATAAATAAATAAATAAATAAATTACGTAATGTTTTATTTCGACTATTCATTTATAAATATATATATAAAAAAAAATTCAAGACTCTCTTTAAATTTAAATAATTTACCATATTTCTGTGGATATTCTAACAAGTATAAAAACAATCACGATCCAATCGTATTATACTTACAACGAATATAGCCACCCAGGCCAGTCCAATATTGTCGAACGATATGGTGCCCTGGAACGGATTCTCGCCCTGAGATTTGCACTCCGTGTAGTAGTGATTCCAATTGACACACGACCCGTTGGCTAGTGCCATGTTGGCCGTGGCGTTGCAAATCAGTGCATCGTGACCGCGAGTGGGCGGTAAGTCGAAACACGAGTGCATGCCATTGTCGTCGTTTTTCGAACAAATGTAATCCTTTTCTTCGTCGTTCAGCGTATAGTACGCCGGCAACATCCTGCAAAAAATCACACATTAAATGACTGTATCATTAATTATTATAACTACATAATAAAATTTTATATTTTAATTTTATACTTAAATTGTATAGTTTATACTTATAGTTTTAGTTTAAATTATGGGTCTCCAATTAATATTGTTGGAGGGATATAGGAAGTTTTCAAAGGTCATAAAAATATATTATACCTAGGTAAAAAAATAAAAAAATAATTAATTAAAGCTAATAACTTCTTTTAAATATACCATAAAAATTTTAATAATTTAGAAACTTAACTGCTTAGAAAGCAGATACGATTTGTACACGGACCGCAAATTGACGTCTTTTTTCCTGATATATATATATATATATAATGTGTTATTATTAACTTATTAAAAAAATATATATATGTATATATATATATTTTTTTTTAATAAGTTGATAATAACACAAACTAAAACATGTATTAAGTATATTCTATCCAATACACATTTAATATTTTCCTTAGGTCCAAAATGTTTAAACTATTTTAGCATCCATCAAAAATATGCCCAGCACTTGTATTTGTTGAAGTGAAGGGCATTGACGCAGATTCCTTTCTGATTTTTTTTTAAATATATTGTAAACGCCCTTTCCCCTCACTAATTTCTAATTTTATTGGCATCATTGATTATTAGTATAATTTTATCATTGAAAAACCATAATAATTACATCTTTTAATAGTTTAAGTATGAAATCAATGGAACTATATAATATATAATATTGTGCACTTAATATAATCTATATAGTTTCGATTCTAACTTGTAGTTTTTGTTTATATAAGTATTATAATAAACATTTAAGTGCAGGAACGTAAGTTAATAGTTACATATTTATCACAGTTTACAATTTATGATTGCTTATATTATATTTTACTTAATACATTAGTTATTTGGTTTAGTAAAAAAAAACTCATGAAAACATAATTTAAAGGACCTAACTTAGGTTGTAATTTATTCATGTACAAAATATAGTAAATATGGTAGTACACAATAAAATACATTTTTAGACCGTTAACCATTACAATACAAGTATATTTATAAATATACATATATATATATTTTATACATTCGTGTATACGTTATAATATTATTAGATGGAACGTGAAATATTTGTGTTTTGTTTGTTTTATTATAAATTTATGTTTAGAGGAAAACTGAATTTGCGTTTAATATAAATTATAAATGTAATTCTCAAAACCAATTTGTTATTTCCTATTTACATTTCGAATTGTCATGGTTTTTTAGTATTTAAATAAAGTATTATATACGATGTTTATATTTTTATACTCGACATTTAAAATTCTATACGAGGTTATTACACGAGATACGAGTATTTACAAGTTAATTTGTAATACTCGCATATTATGCTATTAAAATTAAAACACAATAACATAAAAAATATATTTAAATCCTCATAATAATTGCTTAAATAATTATTAAATATTTTTAAGTTAATTTGTTTTAAATATTAAACAAATGTTTTGATTTTACATTAGCTAGGTTGCTTTAACATAACAACTATTATAATTTCAAAAATTGATAAATCTATAAAGCGTTATAAGTTTGGTTCATAAGATACCTAACTATAAAATTAGTTTAAGTTCTGTTCATTATACCTTTAATATGTATATGTTACACTGCACAATATTATAAAAATAATAACATTAAACAAATATCTAAACTTAATGAAACCGAATACACATTATTTAATATTCGATTAAAAACAAAGCTTAAAATGCCAGAGGGATTGAAAACATAGAACGTTAATTATATAATATACCTAAATGTTAACCGAGAGTTTCTATTTACAATGTAAATTAACTTACAAATTATTTTCTACAGACAAGTTTATTTTCTTCGCCGAAATGCTCTAGACTCTATAATAAAGAGAATTCACTTAAACTGCAAAATTTTAAAGTTTGATATATTAAAATTAATTGCACTAGACTTTCTCTACAATATCTTTCTCGATTGAATTTTAAATGCAGGTAGTACTCGTTAGGCATTCAGATTAAAATGAATAAGTTGTAATTGAATTCAAACACGTGTATTTGATGAATAAAATATATAATTGGGTAATGGAAAATGTATTATATTATTAAGCTAAAAAGATTATTTTAAATCAAAATGTGAAAAGCCGATATTATGTACTGTATAGTATTGCACTATGCTATAATATACACGGTTTACAATAGAACAATAAAATGAGATTATGTATTATATGTTTATAGTTGGCAATTTTCTATAATTTAAGGGATGTTGACTATGAATAGATGGAAGCCAGTATAGACGTGGCAGTAAGGCGTCTTTGGACCTTTTAAAATGTACAATTGGATTGTTTTTGAAATGTAATCAAATTAAAAAAAGGCGCCCCGTTCGTTCAATAAATCGGATAAATCTGCCGATTGTCGTTTTCAATGACTAGTAATATATATTTATTTATTTTTTCTCCGCAAATAGAAACATTAAACCGTCAAATGAACCCGATTGTGCGCTGTGCGTATTCGAAAGGCATGAGAAACGTTTCGGGCATGGCTTAAAAAAAGGGGTACGTGCACGATATTATGTATATACAGGGGCGTCTGCCGCTGGCGTGTACCGTCGTCGGATTTAAATTAAACAGTGATTTATAAGTATGTACTATAGATCCAGAAGGTGTGGGGCCATAACGCGACGGCTCGTGGTCGGAGGACGAGGAGAGTGGATTCGGAGCGGCGACAAGGCGCGTTCGATTTTATTTATTATGTAAAGGTCAACCGACGACGACGACGGTTGTGGTGAAACGGGCGATCTAGCGGTATACAACCACCACTCACCAGCCGTCAGAAGAAACGTATTTTCGATATTTGCTGAGCGGTCTCCGAGCAGGGTGGTTGTGTGCTCCCTGAAGAGAATAGTAGCTGTTGTGAGCGGTTCGTCGGGATCGTAAATTCGTACGTCCGTGATGTAGTCCGTCTTTATATTATAATAATAATATCGCATGATCGCTGAGGTGCGTGTGAGCGTGCGCTTGTGGGTTTATGTGTGGGCTGCTCGTGTGAGTGAGTGTATCGTGTCTCGTGTCGGAGGTGCGTGAATAAGTGGACGAGGGCAGATCCGTAACACAACAGAGGGTGAAAAAATGATATTAAAAACGAGCGAGAAAGACACAGGTGGAGGTGGAAAACAATTACCATGGACGGTATACCGCGAATGTAACAAAACCAAACAATGTACACGGACAGAACAATACACCTGCTGTTGCATCGAACTGCTGACGCCGCCACTACAGCCTTGCCCAGCTTGCGGTCCACTCGAATTGATCCGCAGCAGCCGCCGCGTATTATTATTATAACTCCGTCTCTCCATCTTTGTCTCGCTCTCACATCATACGCTTTCCGCGTATCTCTCCATCTCTCTACATATATAAATTATTTTACTCTTTGGAATGGCACTGCTCTACTACCCTCTGTTGCTCTACAGAAGCGCGTCTGTCTGTGAACTACTTTTTTCACTACAGTGTAGCGTGTCCACCAGCTATCGTATAGTTATATTATACCGGCTTATCGTGGAGTCTGACCAAGATTATCGTATATGACGTAACCTCGTTTACGGCATATAATAAATCCCTTCGAAGGTTTAAGGTCATCGTCACAAACATTGGTTGGTGTTTCTTTCAATATAATATAACTAACATTCTCTCCCCGTAATTATACTATGCTTATTCTAGTACAGAGTTCGCGATAATTTTATAATATTTATTAAAGCAAATTTGAACATATTACATAATATTTTACTTGTACATGCAAACATATTATATAATTTATTTAAAATATTAGTGATATAGTTACAAGTGTAACAGAAATATAATAACTACTAACTACCTATGTAAACTGCAGTAGTTCTTATAATTTTTTTTTTTGTTTCAAATAATAAAATTATGTGAATTTACTATAACCATATTATATTTATACTGAAAACAAAAATTTAAAAAAAAAACATAAAAGTTATTTCATATTGTTAGCATATATAATTAATTTTTATTATATTTTGTATAACCACTGGTATATTTAGCTTTTTTTTAGGTGACCATCGTCTATTACGTCTTATAGACTTCAGTAGAGTTGATGATTTACTGAAATTTATAATCTACACGCAATACTGTGGGTCTAAAACTATTTATTTTTATTTTTATACATTTATAATATTATAGAATTTCTATAACAGTATGCACTTAAAATAATAAACATAGCTGCTTATACAATAAATATTACCTATACTTTTTTTAATCGATAATATTTAACTCTTGGTTTTTATTGATTATACTACCCTTCAAAGTCATACAAACAAATAAAATTGTTGTTACCTACATTAGATTACTACTATTGTACCTATGTATATATATATATATTATATCTATTGTAACTCAGGTTCATAATAAATTAATTAGACGCGCGACCTTAAAGTATTTTCAAATTACAAAATCTTAAATCTAATATAAACTGGTTATAGTTAAATAGAATATTGTAAGAAGTTTTTGATTTAACTATTACTATATTATGAAATCCATGGTTTACTTATTTGCATTGTTTTTTTTTTTTTTAATTTAAAAATTATAACTAAACATTTTTCACCATATCATGAATTATTTTAGATTCTAATTAGAGCAATAAGTTTATTTAAGGTTATAGGTTAATATTTACAATACATTGTATATTTTTTGTTTTTGTTTTTTATAGTTCAAAACTATGGGTGGTTTCATACAAAAATATGGACCTATTTGGTACTTAACAGAAAAGAATAAAAACTCAAAAGTAAAAAATTCGAAGTATTTTTCAAAATTATCGATAAAAACAAAATATAATAACTATAGCGAAATTTACCTATTACTAGTTATTGATGAAATCAATTATGTCATTTTGTTGTATTTTAAAATAAGTAACTGTATACTTGAATTATTCACAAAACGTTTATAGATATTTTCATTTTTAAAGCATAAAATAATTTTAAAAATATTTTGGCTTTTTAAAGTGTTTTTCTTATTTTTTATTTAAGCTGATAAAAAATGTGTTTAATAGTTTAAAAGCTAAAGGTTCCTTATAGTTTATAACGTTGTTATTATATTTATTATTATTTTCTGTATCCAATGAAATATTATTATTTGTACACATTTTATGATATTATTTATAACACAAATTTTTTTACACCATTTTAATGTTGTACCTTATTCCTTATTCGAAATTACTAGGTAATAGTAATATTAATAAATAATAAAATATTTTTAGAAATAGAGGCTAATACATCGCAGTTTCTACTCAGAATTGTTATCCGTAATTATTAACTATTGAATTCAAGTTTAATCATCCATTAAAGTAACCTTCTCAATGAATTACTATACGGAAGAACAAATCCTTTCAGTTTGTTTTTAATTTTAAGTTTTAAAAAAAATAACTATAGTATAATACATTTTGAATAAAATAAATAATAATATACTTAAACATTATATAACAATTAATTAATTTTTAAATTTTTAAATTTTTCTAGATAAATTGTTAATCAAGAATACATACAATGATTTTAATTTGAAAAATGAATTCAAAATAAACTTTTATTATCATAATTATTTAAAATTTTTATTTAAATACTTTTCATTGTTATGCATTTTAAACAAATATCAATTATTATGAATACCTACAGGTTTTATTCAAATCGATGTATAATTCATGGTGTTCGTTTTATTGTTTTTAAAACGCTACTAATTCACACAATAAATAAAATCATATATCATTATAATCACGCATAACCCATATTTATACAACACATATTTTATACAACTATGAAAGATAACAAAGGATTATTTTAACAAATGTATACCCAGAGAAATCGTTATTAATGTTATAAATTTATAACAATTAGTATTTTATTTCAACGTTTGTAACCATATTTTAATAGAAAAATAAAAACAGAAGTTTTACTAAGCTTATGATAACACTATACAGTATACACTATATTACACATTTCGATTACACAAAAAATATGTAGTACAACGTACACTGTTATATGAATACATTTTATATTTTCACATATTATATTAAAAAAAAATTATTAGTTCGTGTATTTAAAATTTTTATCAATGGCACTGGTCCCCAACAGCTTTACTAATATAAATACCAAAATCATAAATAATGTAAAATATAATTGATAAGTAACCTCAAAAATATATAATAAAATAATAGCATATAATATCGCATAATCTAGTCGGTAATGTATAGTTTTTTTTTTTCATTGTTGTTAAAAAAAAAACCGAATCAACAGTACCTATTTGATTATCCGTTAATACATAGCTGATGTATTTGAGTACACAATTCCATTATGTATATATATATATATATATTTCTAAACTGACATTTTAACTCAACTTAACAATTAGAGTTAACAATATATCAATTGTTACTACATAATAATTAAAGTATAAAAATATAATAGTATAAAATAGAATATTATATAGGTACAACTAGAAATGGAAATAACTACTAATGGAAATACTTCAAAAGTTCAAATAAGCATACGATTGCTTAGTAATAGTTAGATGTATATCTAATATATTGTTGTTTATGATAATATTAGACCATGATAAAAGGTTGCAATAGGTACATAATAATTATTAAAGAGTTGAAAATATTAGAGTAAAGTTGTTCTTATACTAGTTGTTCTGCTTAAGCATTGGGACGATGTGTGTTTGTTTCTAAATAAATAATTTTTATTAGTTAATGCATTGTTTAATATATTTCGATAGCTTAAAAATATATAGTCATAGTGTGATTTTATGGCTGCAGTAGTAGCTCATGAATAAATTTTATGTTTGAATCGTTTCAAAAACAATAAAGCTATATTTCAATTTTAAAAAATATTGAATAGTGTAGGTTTCAGCAAGAAGGAGAATCAATTATTCTTTTTCATTCACTGTATATACCTATTTCGGACGTTTCGAGTTTTCGATCAAAACCATCAATTACGTCTACTAGAGCAAAAACTGGCAAGTACTAATGGAATATGGGACTTTGCCACAAGTAACATATTATACGCAGTTTCATGGTGCTCAAGTAATCTTTTACAGTATTTTATTGTTTATTAGTTGATCATAATAATACATTGTTTACCATATAAAGTAGTATTTTATATTATTCGACGAGACTACAATGAACCTTCTTAACCCGTTAAAATAAGTATTGGCGAAACATGTTAAGAATGCTTCGACATATACCATAAAAAAAAAAAAAATGTGAACAGTTAAGAAAAAATACCATATTCTTAACCATAACAAAATATGCATAGTCACAATAAATTAGTCATAAATATTATCATACAAGGATAAACTATAGATACAATATTATGTAAATTTCACTTCTTATTAAAAAATAAGTATCTATTGAAAGAAATATATTTTTCTTTAAATTTCAAGCAATAAATTTATTGTGGTTCAAAATATTCTTCTATTCGTAGAAGCCCCCAAGTATTAGATACAAATCCAATTTAGTAGCATTGACTATATGGCTTCTTGTACAAACAAAAATTATAGGAATTCCTCTCAATAATGAGTTTCTCATTATGTATTTAATATTTATAACTTTTGTCACTAAAGCTGGCAATTTAAGAATTTTAACTATCGATCTTACATAAACCATACATAAGAATACAATGCAAAGTACTTCTTAAACCAGCATAACCAAAACAATTTTGTGAATCTGAGAAGTGTGATTATAACAACTTTAAAAAACAATCTTTAATAGTTAACAAATTTGTCATTCGAATAAATTAAAATAATAAATTCTCCTGACAAACTAAATAATTTACCATACAGACGTATAACTATAATTATTGTACTATCGATTTGTACAGTTGTTTGACTTACGATATTAACAACACTTTACATTGTAAAAAATGTCATTTTGAAACGGTAACAGTTAAATATTATAATATACAATTGTATAAAAATATTAAAATAAAAACGCATATTATTACGTCTTTCATCTAGCATCACATTTGTGGTCATAAATTTACATATATTTGGCGTGAATGGAATATTAATAAAAATCCAATCAAAATAGCTGTAGTGAATATGTCAATTGTACAAGGTGCGATATGTGCACAGAATAATTATCCTACTCGTTTTAACAGAGGGTCACTGGTATTTCAAAAATTAGTCGTTAACCCTCATGAAACATAAAAAAAAATGTAACCAATGAATGCTGAATAATGTAAAAACATTCGAACAAATCGACATGACACTGTGATGGGTGTCGATTTGGCTTCATTTTTTATTATTATTCATATAATATTATATTATATGCGTATATTCATATAATAATGTGTCCGAAGGTTACTACGGGTAACCGTTTGTTGTTTCAAAACGACCAGAGGTGGGCAAAGCGCATTTCAATTCAATTATTTATCCCAACATCGATTTTATTCGAACACATATCAATAATGATACGTTAGGCTCTCAGCGTTGTACAGCTATCGTTCAGCTAAAAGATCTATTATGTATGCCTAGACACATTCTATTTTCAGTAAAAAATCTTTGTTGGATTTCAATTATTTTAAAAGAGAATGGACTACGTAAGATTGGAGAAAAAGTTTTAACCAAAACTTTGCCAAGTTTAGGACACTAGAATTTCAGGAGAAAACTTTTAAAATTTGATTGGGTGATTTTTGCTTCGTATCAGGAGGTTTGGTTTGATGTTTAGGAGAGAAAAAAAGCTTAACACAATATTATAAAGAAACCAGCGTAACGGTTTTAACGTTTGTTAACAATGTTTGGTTTGTATTGATCTTAAAAATTAATTGAATTACATTTAAAACCATTATACTTTTACAATAATAATTGTCTTATGTTAAATTTATTTTTATAAACTATATGATTAACTAAAAATATTAGTAATGCCGAAAAGTGACTCCCGCCCTCAGTTCTAATCAATATAATATAAACAGTGTTTATTAAACACTCATACGAGTCATACGCTAATAATTCTACAGTTAAAATACAGCCGTTCAACTTCAAAATACAATCACCGAATTGATCAAAGAACTTAAGTCCATTATTAGCTCACAGTTTCTTGTATTAACAATATTATTGCATTCCATAATAATAACATATATTATAATTTTGTATCAGTATTATATTTTTATCAATATTATCTGCAACGTTTCATATACTGCAATGTACTAAAATAATAATGCATGTATATTATAACGAGTATAACGTAAAAAAATATTTTTCTTTTATTGCCAACAAATAATAATTATATGATGATATTTCAATAATAATAAAAAATATACAAACTAAATAACCATAACATTTTTTTGTAAAGTTAGATCTCTAGAAATTAATTTAGTGTGTCAACGTGATTTATATAACATATATATTAAGCATACAATTGTACATACCAGAATAAAAATTATAACATATCTTTTATTATCATCTTGAACATTTCATTTATACTAAAATCAAATAAAATGAGTGATCAATTTCTGACATTATTTATTTAGGAGTGTTCGGTGTATGTAGTGACAATTGGTATGTAATATTTACCAAACCATAATCATGATGGTAAATTCATTGTAAAATATGTCCTTCATTCGGTCACGTATTTTAAAATCGTTCAAAGGGTGCCACAATAATATCCCTAGATATCGGTATCTATCACAAATATCTAACTATCGTATTTTACGAGAAATATTATTCATCTAAAATTGTATAATAAATCATTGAAACCAAAGTTTAAAAACCAGATAACTATACATAAATATTTTTTTTTTTCAGAAAAAATAGGTATATGATTATAAACTTTTAATGTACGATCGTTTTGAATTATTTTATCATACGCTTATAAATATACCATATTTACCTATATGAATAATTATGATGCAAAAATAATAATTCTAATTCTATCCGAAAAACTAATTTTTGCTTCTAATTATTCTTAAAAAGGACGGGTAGATACAACTATGTAATTTTATATGGTTAGATCAGGCTAGGTATTTCCATAATTCCATTTATATTTTTTTTATGATTGGGTAATTACTTAAACGTATAATTATAATAGTATAATTAATACTGTTTTATATCAGTCATAATATATGGGTTAGGTTGGTTAGGTATGGTAACCTAATCTATATTTTAATATTATTTCTCGTTATTATTTAATAAAACTGAATATATTATTGAATATCTGAGTAGTTATTATATAATCAGTATTAACAATCCTTTTAATTTATGATTTCAAAAATAGGGTAATAATAATTACTGGTATAATATTTAGAAGATTGGTTTTCATATTTTGTTATTAAAAAGACAATCTAACCCTTAAATGTTTTTCCTTTTTTTTGGTAAAGTTATGTAGAATTATATTGTGGTTGTGCTAATAATTATCATTTTCAAAATCTATGTAACATAATAACATGAAATTATATAAATATTCATATCATATTAGATGTTTAACAGATAATCACATACGTATTAATAATATGTACGTATTAACCTATGATTATTATGAATGTAAGAAACATTATTTTTTATTTATGATAATTTAATATTGTACCTATTTATACTTTATACATAAAAAATAATAATATATGGTTTATTATACAATAAGAAAACTTTTTTTTTAATTCGATAGTATACGAAATCCCTAATAGGGCCCTCATGATGGCTTGAGTGTTAATAATTATTATGCATCGTTTTTAAAATATTCTATCAGTAAAAAAGACATTACACATTTACGCTTTTAAAACCTTTAAGACAGATGCCTTTTTAACTCCCTATTATCTTGTCTAGGATATATGAATAGGAAGTACTCATGCAATGTGTTACAATTTATTATTTTGTTGTATTTCTGATTATTTTAATTGCATAAGTACCTACATACTGTAAATATTAGTTTTTAATAATAATAAAATAATATTATTTTTGTTATTGATTATAATAATTTTATTATTTAGATATAATAGGTATATACGTCATAATTCATACATTGTATTATGATTTAGAGTTTCAATGATATGATGATAAAGATTGTCGTATACTTATTTGTATAAGTAATTTACTTTGATATTAACTTTTATTTCGATGGCAAAATACGTACTTTAATTTCAATGTACAACTTTTAATTAACAAATGTGATTCTGTTATAATTAATAAATCATAATGTAAGGGTTTTAATGAGGGCGTAAACATTTATTATCCAAATTATTTATAAAATATAAACAAATAGCGGAAAATATTTGTTTAGGTATTTCCTAAAGCCAATGATGTTTTCACTTTTTTTATTACAGTATGCACGTTTAACAACATTAAAATACTAATTGATATTTAATGTTTGCATACAACAGGGGCCTGGAGCATTATAAAAAAATATTTAAAAAAAAATAATTAACAGTTATGTTTTATTTTTATGCTTAAATTTAAGTTATAATCAATATTGATTTTTCTAATTAATTATGTTTCGTACCAGTTAAAAATTGGTATAATATAATAATTCATTATCAAATCTATCTAGATTAATTATATAGAGATATTATTACAGAAATTTGTCGAGGTTTCTGTATAATTTTAATTTCAATAAATAAGCTATTTAAACAATAATTCAATAATACTACTTATGTTATGTATAATATATCTGTATTCTGTATGCGTTTTATAAAGAAGACAATTATTTTATTTATTTGGTTTTAAAATATATTTATGCATTATATAAACATTAAGTATGTATGTAACGATACCCAACTTTGAGCCACATAAGTTTTTTTCATAATACTTAATTAGTTATAATTTCGCTTTATTTACTGGGCTATATTAATTTACTTTTTTGAAATATTACATATTTAAAATGCTTAAATATTGTAAAATAATAAAATCTCTTATACGGTCAAATATTAAAAAGTATAGTGTAATTATCAAATTGTTATTGTTTTATACTAGCAACAAGTTGAATGACTTATTAACCTCATATTATTATATAAAAAGTATAATTATTAATTTTTATTATTATTTCAAGTATATCTATAGTAGTTTATTTAGACTGAAGACTTGGATACAACTGAGAACATTAATTGCGTGAGTAATTCAATAATAGTTTGAATTAATTTATACTAAAAATATAATACAAACTAAACTAAATATGTCTATTTAGGTACTTTGATAACTAGTATGCTCTTCGATTATATTTGTGTACAATATGCCTTTCCATCAATGTATCATATATATTATAAAATATATAGCGCTGCATCTAATCCACCACGAAATGATTAGGACAGATAAGATCGGTTTGCCCATACGTGCAAATAACACACACCTAAATCGAATTACGTTCAAACTAAGACACCCATGTACAGGTATATACTATAATATGTACTTTAACCGAAATGCACTTAAACTGTAAAATACACTTAAACTAAAATACACTGGGTGCCATATCTAATCCATGGCAGGTTGATGGCACAACCTGGTCCGATAGACCTCCGTACAAATAAGACCCAAATAGAATTTCACTTATACTGAAATGAATTTAAACCAAATTACACATGATGAGATATTTTTGGATTATTCTGCTAAGTCTAATTTATACTTGAATTGACTGATAATTAGACACTCAAATTCATCTTACGAAAATTAAAAAAAAGGGTGGTCAAATGTATAACGCTCTGCTGTATAGTAGCTATCGGATGGATCTTGGACGTAGAGTAGATCGCTATAATAATGGGTGATGGGTGTGTTCAATTTTAATCCAATGATAGGTATCATTGTGTACAAAAAACAATTCTGAACGGAGATGATTGTCAGCCTAGAATATATTTTCCACTAGGTGACGAAGAAGGTGATTTATATTTTAATTACCTGAATACTTCAAAATTAATTCATCTACAGAAAATGAAAATTTAAACAACTGATGTATAATTTAAGTTTCTAGGACTAGTAGTTTTTAGTTATAACAAAAATCTAAAATTATTCGAGTGTTAATAATTGTAATTTTACACGTTTACACGTGAATATTTGATTTCGTACAATTTTAAATTTAAGACTACATTTTTTTTAATTGACAACTTCTTTTATCATTATTGTAAAGCAAACTTATGAAAAACTTTGTGTTAAATTTTCAACTTTTAGCTACTTATACAATATATTTTATAAATTATTAACTACCTATAAAATAACTTGCAAATAACTTATTCTTATAATTTTTGTACAACTGTATGACTAGCTTACGAGGAATTTTTTATTACATTTTTTAGTATTTTGACAGAGCCAAAAATTGTTAATAATAATAAAATATTATAATGTTTAAAAAAAATAATAAACAAAACCGAATATATCATATGTCTTTAAAACACTTTAAAATTAGCGAAATGTTTTGAAAATTTAACCATTTAAAGAAAATGCCGTTCTTCTAAATAACTGTTAAAATTTTCAAGTATCTACGACTTAAAATTTTTAATAATAACAAATATTGGAAATCGTTTCAGGATAAATCCTTATCATTATGCAATTTTGTAGATAGGTACTAATGTATGATCTTGACCCAAGGTACTACTGAACATACGAGGTTCACTAATTTAATATGCTGATATTAACAGCTAATAGTGGTTTTTCATGCACTTAGTAAGATATATTAAGTATTTAATTCTTAGTCTCATACTTATCAATAAAGCATTAAAATATGATTATAACATAAAATTCAAATATAAATGTATCTTAATAGTTATATGAGTTGTTTGAGAGATCCCTCAAGAAACACGGATGAAATGGATGGAATTAATTGTTCTTTAATTAATTTAAACATTCAAATAAGAAAATGAATTATTGATTTACTTTATGATTGATATTACTTGCTGTAATAACTTGTACATTTCTAAAATATATTTTCTGTACTATTACTCTACTGGACGTTAATAATTTATATAACAATTTCCTTTGCATTTTCTCAAGTTTATTTATTTAACTTATTTGACCTGTATTCCTTATGAGGTATAACGTACAACTGAATAAAGTAATACACTTTTAATATAATTGTTTGACCTAAAGTTAGAATAAGTCGAATTAATTCAACTAATATTTTTGAAAATGAAATTGATATAGATACCGCCTAAAAAGTAAAATAATACGAGAATTAATAATATACAATAATATTGTACTATAAATTATAATTATATGCTTTGATATAAAAGTTAAAAAATATTTCATTATAATAATTAACAATAAATATAGTTTTTTTTTAAATTTTAAGAACCTTACCTAATTTAAACTCTATGTCTTTATGTGAATGTCATTTAGTTACTAATAATTATTATTATTTTTTTTACTTTGTATTTCCTAAAATATTCAAGTCTAATAATTAAATATTTTTTTTTTTGATTGGTATAAATATTAATTATAATAAATTAAAATTTTTTTCTAGATATATTTTATTTCCAATCTCTTAAAAAATAAATGTGATCATAATATTATGAATACTATACATTTTTAAGGGTTTGTGGCAGACCTTTCACAATAGATTAAATGTCTTATTGTTTGCATTAAACCAATTAGAAAAAAAAGCAATTATTATAATTATGAACAACCGGAACGACGAATTATATAGTACTTTATTTATAACATTAGAAACTATCCTATAGAAAAGACATTTGGTTTTAATTTTAAAATTTAATGTTTGGGTTAGCATTATTAAAATAATTATATGTATATTTTAGAAATTGTATAACAATAATTTTTAAAATCAAATTATTTATACCTATATAATACAAATTAAGAATGCAATAATCACCTCTTTAAATCAAATTAAAATCTTTTCACCATTTTTATTTTATTACATATTAAATGCATTAACGTATAACGTGTTTAACTTGACATTCAACTAATATATAAATACAACGTAAATAATGACAGTAATTGCCTCCAAAGTTGACTTATAATATAACTTAAGTAATATTAAAACTCAACAAACGGACGATGCGTTTTTTTTTTTTAAACAAAGCAAAATTAAGATATTATACTTCATGATAACATCAATATTATGCGTTTTTAATGTTTTTATCGAATAATAAGGTCATACCAATAAAAAAAATATAATTCTGAAGATAAATATAATATTTTAGTTATAATATTTATATAACATATCCTAATCGTATATAATATTAACTGTTTTATATCTAGTAAATATACTATTATTAACTATATACTTTTTTTATTCAGTGAAGACGTCTTTAACATTGGCATAATATTCACCTTTAAATTTAATCTAACTGATAATTCTTACAATTATTTTTAAAAATAGTTTACTTATATTTAACGAAGATTTAATATAATTTAATTTATCGGTTAATTCAATTATATAACTACCTATATAACATAACAAAGTATTTATTTTAAATTCTGATAGTTTCTATAAGAGTTATAGTAAGATAATCTAATTTCTTTAGTAGAGTTAAGATCACTTTTGTAATTAAAAGTAAAATAATATGAGAAGTAGGTTCCAGTTAAAACGCTGCAAGCAAACGTACTGCACACCCATTTGGCGTTAATATTAATTGGAATTAACTTATAAATTATTTTTCACTAGCTGATATTGTAAGTAATTATAAAATTAAAGGCATGTCTAAAAGACATTAAATAAAATATTTTTAAAATCTATTATTTATGTTTCATTGTCATAAAAAACAGATTTAAAAATTGTAAAAAATGAAAAAAAGAATAGTGCCAAATAATTCTGCTTTGAAGCTACATACATATATATAAAAAAAATGAAGGTCTTTTTAGTTTACACAGAAGAAATACCCAAAATATTACAATAGACAGCAGACTGTTGAATGACGTAGTTTTTTGGTATACATTTTGTATGTTGAGTCTTTAGAATAAAATAAAAAGAAACGGAAAAATAGTATTTGATACAAAAAATGAACATCTATCACGAATTATGACAAACTTTTGCGTACGACAATATTATTTTGTATACCACCTGCTCACATAATAATTTTTATCGTTTTTTTTTTTTTTTTTTAAAAAAAAAAATATTATTCATCTAAATTAGGAACTATAACGATCCTGTAGCGTGAGTACTTACCAAAATAATATTATTGTAAAACATTTTACTTTATCGTGGTAAAATATCGCGGATTTCATAGTTATTATACTTTAGGTACTTTTATAATTTTTTTTTTACGTTCGAACAAAATAAAAAGCAAATTTATAAATATATTATTACTCAGGTTCAAGGATTTATCGCATTAACTACGATAACGCCGATAACGCCGATCGTATATTATTATCGTGGTCTGGACATCGCGCATGAGACTGCCGATGTGGATTCTGGAATCCGCGTGACAAAATCTCTAACACTAACCTTAAAACTGGTTTTAAAGCGTATTATTATACGTGTCGTGTACGGTTCGTCGGAAGTGTCTTCTTTAGCCCTTTGCACGTCATTAGACGAGTGCGTATCCGCGTGACGTTATCGCTTTCGGTTGATTGAACGATACAAACGCAATAAATGAGTGCGGTGGCGGTGGCTTTGTCCGACAACGGACGGACGGCGTCGCGCCGGAAAACTTTCGACCGGGTCTAATGCTAAAGTTATTTATAATGCCGAACGCTATTGCACATATAAACCGATAACGATGTATAAATGCGATCGAGAGATTGCTTTCGCTACACGGTTATTTTGGGAATTTATATATTGTTGATACCTATATACCTATTATATACAATCGTCCAAATCCAATGTTTAGTACTCGAATTCGGATTGATTACCAACAAATGATATTTTTAAAGACGATGTAATACATCGTTATACCGAACGGACTTTTAAACGTTTAATGTTTAATAATGTTACTATATCCATATGAAAATCGATAAATAATCATACTATAGATTTTGCCGACCTGTTAATCCAAAACTAAATATTTATTGTATTTAAACTTACATTTAACTCCGACAATCATATCGTATTGTATTGTTTTATGTATGGATTATCGTACAATAAATATTATTACGGTTGCTTTATTGTTCACTAACCGTATATTTATGTGATCTGATAATTGTGTTAATTTTTAATTCCTAACTCTATAGAGTATCAACTAAACAATATTGTGTATTCTGTAACTTTACTCTGTTGGTAGTAATAATATATACAAATGTACACAGGGTTATTCGCGACAAGCACGCTTACCTCCTTTTTTCTTTAATAATTCTGTTGTTCGTAATCTAATTTTCAACATTTTTTAATATACTTAAGATTATATTCTTAAAAACTTTAAATTTTTGCAACTATTTAAGGAGTGTCTTGTGGTGATAAAAACTTCTGCTTTTCAAATGAGAAATTGAGAACCATCTTTTTTCACTTTAAATTTTAAATTTAACTTTATTCTTAAAAATATAAACAATTAAATATTACCTAAATTTGAAACAACGTGAATCTACCATCTATTCTCCTTAGTACAAATATTTAATATCTAAAAAATGATTAAAAAAAATCTTTTAAATAATAAAATTTAAGATAAAATAAATGAGGGTGGCTTTCATTTGAAAAGCAAAGTTTGTATTGACATAAGAAACTCTTTGGTTGATAAGTACAACAAAGTGTTTGAAAATAGAAATGTCTTAAATTATGATTAAAACTCCAAAGATTATATTTTGAATAACCGTGTTATCAAAGAAAACGAGTTAGCATTCTTGGTGAATCACCCTGTATAGTGTATAATATGTTTTGTTTGCCATCGTACGTACTACTTGACTATAGTTCCTGCACATCATTACTAATAATGATTACTGCTTAACCACACGCGCTCTCTTAATGCACCTATTAAACACATAAGACCGATGCTTTAGATTTACCAACTCACATAAGTGTATTGAACTAGGTATGTAATAATATGGTATTATAGATCGATGTATATATGTATAGTGTGTAGTATAACGCATTACTAAATCCAAATAAACGTATGTCGACAGACGTCGGAGTGGCTTGGAAATCGTTCAACCCGTTCAGGTGTATACATATACATACCTACTGAAATATCAGACAATCCACTCGGTACGTATAAAAAAAAAAATAACTTTTAATATTTTGTAGAAAAAAAATTGTGTATCTTGAAAATATATTTGTAATACATTATTATGTAGTATATTAAACACGATGAAAATATTGTTTTATACGATTTATGTAATATTATATTATTTTATGATACTAAATTATATGTAGTGAACAATTCTCAAAGAAAATAAAAGTTACATTTATGAATGAAAATAAAAAATATAGTCTAATATTGGTAATGATATTGTACATAAAATCTACCTCACGTGCACTTCAACTACTGTAGAAAATGGTTATAATTATAATATTTAGTATAACCTACATTTTCATACATTAAAAATTAAAATAAACTAAAGAACACTATACCATCGCTAAAATTGACCATATTTGAATTACTAAAATAATTATTATCAAAAATAATAATAATAAAGAAAAACAAAAAATGTAGTACCACTTAAATTAAGAGCTAAAAATACATAAAATATCATGGATTAAAATTATTATTTGTGGCTTGGAATGTAACCTGTATACACCATCACCAAAGGTTTCACTAGGAATTATTTATGAAATAATATATTATGATGGTCAGTCATATATATACTCATTATTCGTATTCAAACGAGCTTTCGTATTTATAGCGAATGCAGACCCAAAGTATTATACAAGCGTACTGTGCTACTAGCGTGCTATACCCAAAAGTAGTCCGCAGGTAAATATAGCCAAACAGAATGTTGTTTTGAGAATAATTCCATCAAATAGGTAGTTACGTAAATACACGAAAGTGTATACACGAAGTGATCTACATACAACATATATAAGGCCATTCGAGTACGCACTTTTGAATTTTTTTAGTAGAAAAAAAAGTACTTCAAATATTGAAAGTAAATAAAATATAAATTTCACATTTTTAAATAAATTATAATAAAGATTATAAAGCATACTACTGAAATATAATGCATTCATAACACAGCATAGATATTATTACAATAACTATTAATTATGATAATAATCTGTTAAAGAACAATTTATTAAAAAAATATTTAAAAATCATCCATACACAACAAGATAATAATTTTGGATAAATCTATACTGCAAAATTAAAAAAAAAAAAAACAATGTATCTACAACTAATTTTTATGGAAAGAAACTATTCAATCGCCGTTAAAATCAACATAAATAATAAAGATACCGTTGATCAAGTTATTAACGACAGATTATAATTTTTGACACAATAATATAACTAAATGTTTGTGATTTTTCAGAATTCGAAACACACATCTGACAGAGTAATAAATAGTATACACGCCGATACACGTGATCAGTGCCATTTATGCCGTGATTGTAACCGTTACTGTTGAGTTATAGTGATCAAGATTTATATAATGATAAAATATAATTTTAATATTTTTAAGAAATGTTAAATACGTCTCGAAAAATTCTGAGTAAAATATTATGCTACTTTTGTTAGTGTACGTATTCTTACACAATATGTTAAGAATGCATAAGAATGCATGTTTTCACATCGCGTTAGCGAAATATATACCAGCATAGCTATTGTAGATTATCACATTTAATCGTGAAGTGTATAATATATTATTTAATTAATTTATAAGAAGAAATAAAATAAAATATTCCTCATATTCTATTGATTTCGTAAAATACATTTCCATATAAAATGTTTATTTATACTTTATACATATATTATATATATATATATTTTATATTTTGTATATAATATATTTCTCGTAACACATCTTTAAAATGTTTTCATTTTTTATTTATATATCTGATTTATGTTATTAATACGTAGTTAAAATAAGCGACCTTGCTTTCTAATAAGAGGTTTTACCACAGTAGAGAGCAATGCTGGATTTTCCTGTTTTTTTTGTTCTTACCTGTATAATAATATTCAACATTTAATATTATTTTATAAATAAAGATAATTATTTTTAGAAATATTTACCGTTTGATCATTTTGTATTTTCCAAGTGCACAAGGCGCATAAATTATTCAGAAATTCTTAATATACCTACCTACGCGTATTTTATAAGTACTTTTTTACTACACATACCGAGTAATTTTTTTATTACATAATATTATATATTATTTACGTTTGTAACGTTACATGTTTGTAAACATAATTTACATCTGCATTGGGATAGATGCTCTGAACGCATACGTGTCGTTAATGACGTGTGGTGATAATTCAAGCACATACACACACACACACACGTAAGTATATTACATTTGAATATATATATATTATATTATGATAAACTCATAAGACATCCACTGCGTAATGTGCATAGTGCGCGTGCATGACATTACCAACGAAAACGGCAACAATAAGGGCAATGGTGACTGCGTGGAGCTACAAATTATGTTGTAAATATAATTATTATTAAGTAGGTAATATTATAGCGTTTCGCTTTAATGTATCCCGTGTGGCCTACAGGTGGAAACGAATTTCCGGTGGTAAACGCAATGGCGGCCAGCGCTGTACTATTATTATATACATATAGATGTGCACACGTCAGAGGAATTAAGTGATAATCAGCGTCCAAATAATATAATAATTATTATTATATAATGTTCAGACGTGGCGACGGTTGATAGGTGGCGAGGGCGTGCATTTACGGGTTGTACAAGACTACGAGGTACGTACTACAGTATAGGATTCAGCGTAGGACGCCGTCGATGCGGAGGCGGAAGATCTCGTACACAGTCCATTATTCAGACGCAATAATCCCGATAATGCATTAATACCCCTTAGAATAAGTTTTCGAACGACTAAGGCTACGGGATTATGGTATTTGATTAATTCATCCCTCCATCCCCCGACCGTAGTGGTACGTGCAACGACCACGCCGCCGTCTGTGGCTCGACGCATCGTCATCATCGTATAGTTTTCATCATCTCCGTGATTTCGCGGAACACGAGATACTATTTTTCCGCGATGTTTATTTCTGACGATTTTCCGCTGGGAGAAGACGACTATATTATACGTTTCAGTAAAAAAATATAAATTATATCGATTGGAGATCGAATACCGAAAGGGGTTATACCGTCTAACCAATGATATTTTATCCTCAAAGCACCCACGTAAGTAAGAGCGAAAAGTTTTGTTTTGTCCAGCAACTAATTATAAGGTTGTATTTTAATTATATATACTATATATATTATATTATATTATATGTATACGAGTATATTTTGTTTTTTTTTTTTAGAAAACTGTTTTCATTTTATTAAACATTAAATCAATACCCAGGACTACAACTGTAGTTGGAGCTCGTGAGCATGTTTTAGTGTCACTGTAAAAAGTAAAATAAAAAAAAGAAATCGTAAAATATATTATATTCTACAGGTGATCCAATTTTAAATTGATTTACATTTTAAACTTTAGAATATAATTACAATTAACATTTTCACAAATTTAATGTAACTCCGATTACCCTCGCGGGACTGACTCCCTCCGGGAGGTGCGTTTAAAACACGGGTCGCCCGCAAGCACCGTCAAAAACCTAAACCAAAATTTCCTTGTATAAAATAATATTATGGCTGCAAAACGAGAACGTTTGTAATTACTATTTAATATAATAATAATAATAATATACAGTAGACCAACTTCAGAGATGAAAAAATGGAAGCTTAGTCGTGCAACACATATTATAGACAATCGACGTGATGATTTCCACTTATACAGTGAGTAATCATACATTATGTGGTATTATATAAGATATATCTCGGAAATCGATGTACACTACGTATTTTATTATTACTATTATTGTATACATTACCCCTATATGACATCAGCATTGCTGTAGCTTAAAGCCTTTATTGCATGTACGAATATACTGCGTAATGTGGATATTACAGTATGCACAGTTAACATCGTTCAATTCTATGTCAAAACGCATCATTGTACTATATTTTAAGCTGTGCTTGAATAATGATGAAAAAATTGTGAGGACTTGTGATTCGTGAAATACCATTTTGAGAGTTTCGTGTAAACACAACTATTTTTTAAATATGAAAAAAAAAGATTTCTTCTCTGCGAAAGTTTAATATTGATAAAAACAAACAAAATACATATTATACTGTATTTTAACTAAGTTTTTTTTTTTGTTGATTTAGAACTAACTTTATTCAATAGGAAATTAAAAATCGTAGTAGATAATATTTAATAGGTTTATCCATCAATTATAATTAATGTATTTTTATAATAATTTAAACTTTATGAAAATTATTAAGCCGATATTTCACATTATCAGTAATCAAGTATTAATATTTATAACAGAAACCAAGTTAAGTTTTTAAGTATTTACAACAATAAAAACTAATATTAACATTAAAAAATTGTCCAAAATTACTTAAATAAAATAATGAAAATACAAACATTAAAGTCAGTTGTCTTCAGTGACTAGTTGGATGACGACTTATTTCCAGCAAATACTAATATTATTATTATATTGAAAATAAAATCTATTTAATAGGTGATAAAAATAGTTTTTAAAACACTTATCTAATCTTAGTGACTTTATTTTTGCATATAAAGAAACAATAAATTCTAATAATATAAATAATATTTAATTGTGGCATTATAATATAGCCGCAGTACTATAATAATATTAGTATGTAACTTATTTATATGCTAAAACATCTATTCAAGGTACAAATTTTAAAAAAGTTTTGAATTTTTTGTTATTCATATGATATTTGGTATGTATTTTTATTTATTATTATTTTTTTTTTTTAAACATCGTAATTTTAAGCATACATTTAAATAATGATCAACAAAAATCTTCCATTATCTAAAATGAAAAATAAGAACGATTTGATAATTTATTTCAATAAATTGTATTAAGTAATTAGGTAACAATTAGCATTCAATTAAGTTATAAGATTAGTCATTATAGTTACATACCGCATTCGATGAAAATAATTTATGTCATGAATTAAAATTCTTTGGAGTATACATTCAGAAGTATTAATCGTTTTAATTAGAACAGTGGCGCATAAAGTTTTTTTTAAAGCTGACATTGTATGCTATTTCTCGAAACATTTGTATTATTGAAAAAAATAAAAATGATTTAGAAAGTTTCAAAATATTATTATTTTTTAAGTTATTATAATATTTATACCTATTCTCTTCAATGTTTGTTTCAACAATTAAAATTTTTAGTTTTTAAATGGCAATTCATACCTAGTATTTTCAGTTTTTTAAAATTAGTTAATATTTAATATATTATTAAATTGTCAGTATTTTTATGCATTAGTTAAATATTAGACTAATTTCTCATTAATAATAATTATTTTAAGATTCAACTGTAGAAGATGAAATAGGTAATTCAAATATAAATTAGAAAATTATGTGTTTCTATACTCATCTAGACTAAACTCCAAATCATTACATTTACTATAGTTAGTTGTTTTTCAAATATTATTAAATCTGTTATGTGTATATATATAAACATACATATTATGCATAAATATTAAGTCCAAAGATTACATAAGCTTATAGTGATTACGAACGCTACAAAAAAAATGTATATTAGTCGACATTTAATGACTTCTACACGTACGTTTCTTCTGCCACAACACCCCAAATAATTGACTTTTCATGGACATTTAGTATGTCATTATATGGTATTTATTTGCTCTTATATATTTTGTAGGGAGAGGAATAGGTTGGAAAAACATTTTCTCAACCTCGTGTTATAAATAATAGTCTCTTTGCAAAATATGAGTACGTTTTATTTGAATTTGGTTTCCTTGCTCAGAATTTGTTTGATTCCGTTTCACTTTAAAAATTGGTTTAAAAAAGAAGAGAAGATGTCTCTATACATCTATTACCCCATTACTCTGACACCATCATCAGTCATATGAAAAATTTATTAATATCTATGCTATACGTCTATACAGTGTAAAATATTATTTTCGCTAAACGTGTTGACCGGGGAAGTATTTCCAGTCATTTTTTCACGGAAAAAATGTCTAAAATAAATTACCAACAAATTTTCTCTAACACGAATTTTGAAAATTTTGTAATTTATTTATTCACGTTTTTGTTGGAGACGACATTGTGTAACGTATTCAAAGGTCAGTAATGATTAACGCTCGACGAGGCGAGATGAGTAGTGTCTACGTTCTGTACGTTGTATATT